>WSTK01000349.1:0-34639 GCA_019616945.1 Ceratobasidium sp. 414
TGGTGTCAGTGCAGGGATGACATGCATGCCAGGGGGTGAACATGCCCAAGGGGGTTTGTCTTACCCCTGAGTCAGGTGACTTTGCTCCCGGGGCACAGTAAGACATGTCCTATGCATGAATTTCAAATTTACAAAAATTTGTCAGCACATGCACCAGGCTTCTAGAAGCACATCTGTTCAATTAGAATCTCATTTGGATCAAAATTGACTGAGAAAAACGCAAATTAGTGTCCCAAACACGACTCTTTTGAGCATATCACCTACCATATATGGAAATTTGAAATTTAGTCGAAAAAAACAAAAGTTGCAGATCACTCTGGATGTTAGGAATGTTCAATCAGAACTGGATTTGGATGAGAACTGATGGAGAAAAATGCGAAATACTTTCCCAGACACGAGTCTTTTGCAGCACCTGTCACAGATATGCATATATGGGGGTTTGTTTGTACCCCAGCTTCTAGTCTCTCTCTGGGGCTCCAGGAGCCCCTGTGGACAGGCTTGAACCTCTCACCACTCTCATCCTCCAATAGGCTCTCCAGCCCATACGAATTTTCCTGATGAACCCCGGGGTATCATGTCCCAGACAAACATGAACCATCATGTGCGTTGGCACGATGACAAATACTACTCTCCACCTTGTCTCAACATCGCCCTACACTTGCACCTGTGCTTGCCCTACATATGTTACTACTGATCGCTAACCTATAACACCAAACTGCGTTACTTTGTGTTGTTGTCTACTCACGAGGCACGAACTAATATTCACCATCGCGATCGATTGCATGACTATTGCGCCAAGCGGACAAGCCTGGTTGTGTGCACCCCCTGGTTGTCACGACCTGTCAGGACGCGAACTGTGTCGTAAATGGAGGTGATGAAAGTGGACGTGTAGTCGGTCACGTGTCCTTGTTTATTGGTGGCGGGCCGAGGAAACCAAGGCAGACGTGTGCGCGTGCGTTACCTTCGAGTGGTAGTTATACCACGAGGTACGGCGACTTATCGAAGAAGTGAGAAAGTGTCGGGTAATAGAGGTCTGAGACGTGTAAGCGAGGAGCGCTCCTATAACCCCTAACGAATGAAAGGGGGTCTGAGAGAAGGTAGCGGCGAACTGGCGAGCTTCCAGGGTGAAGTCCTGAGAGGGACTCTAGAAGGTAGAGACAACAAGGTGAAGCAAGCTGGAGTATCCAGGCTTGCGCACCACTGTATTTATACTACATACATAGGTACGAGTCATACAGCAGGAATGGCAGAGGCTGCGCATCGGCATGAGACGCGCGTACACCTGAGTCAAGCTGCGCAGCTGAGGCTAATGCGTACACCAAGTCATCGTCCGAGAAGGCACACGCGGCCTAAGGCTGGTGGCGAAAAAAGGTCAAGCCACGAGAAAAGTTGGGGGTGAGTGTACGAACTCCCGACATTCCCCCCCCAAAAGTGATCGTCTTTAAAGACAAACCCAAGGAAAGATGATCACAAAAAAAGAAAGTAAAAAAAAAGGGAACAGGAGGAAGACAAAGGTCTAACTAGAACTTGGGCGGCGGCCCATTGTCCGCCTAGCTAGTTTCCAGGGGCCTATCTAGCTAACTACTGGTTAACCCCTTCGGGTAGCCCATACTCGCTGGTCTTACTCAGCGCGTTCCTCGGGGGTCTCGTCAAGACGCTCCCAGGCCTCGTATTCCGTCGCCCATCCCATGTTTTGGCTCCAGGAGTAGTGGTCGAGCCACTCGAAAAACTGGCCTTTGGACATCCCCTTCCGGAAGAGGAGGTTGGCCACCTGGTCCCTGGAGAGCTCAGTGACTCAGTCGTGGTAGGTTTCGGGGACCTTGGAGCGCCATTCCCGTACCGCGTCCGCGATCCACTCCTGCATTCGGTCGGTTCGCACCCACCAGGTCCCATCGGTTCTCCACTCGATGTCCGGGAACTGGCCTTTTGACTTGGTGACCACTCCGTACACCGAGTCACCGACGCATCGGTTGGCGACGTAGAGCTTCGTTCGCGACATTTGCCAGGCGTCGTCCGGCCTCGGCCCGTCTCCCACCCATGCGAGGGGCCCGAATTTGGGGTGATGCAGCGTGTTACCGCTGAGGTCGCACCCCGCTCGCTCATGGATTGGGATGTATCGTAGGTCGCACCCGGGATCGAGTTCTGCCGCGTAGTCGAGGGTGTCCGAGAAATTGTTGATTTTCCGGGTGTCCCGGACGTACTCGCCCACCCCATCCTTGCGGAGACGTCTGCACTCCTCCCGGACGATGATGTAGTTCCCCATGGGGACGATGGTGACCTTGGGCTTGGGGGCCCACTGTGCTTGCTCCCAGGCGCTCGCGTTCGCCCTGGCGTGTCGCACCTCGGGGTTACGACCCCATTGCCCACTCCCGGCGGCTGTGGCATACGATTTGATGGCAACCATGATGTAGTGGGGGGGGAGCTAGGTGGAGTGGAAGAGGTGGTGAGGATGCTGTCTGGACTGGCTTTCCCCTTCGCCTTTTTATATCCCAAGGGAAGCGGTGCGTTGGGGTACCTTCATCGCAAGCTGTCCATGGCGTGCTTGACGTCGGCAAACTTCTCTGCTGACTCCCATGAGTTCTCACTCGAGTCATACCCTTCCCATTTGATTTCGTATTTCAACCCGTCCTTTGTCTGTTGCCATCCCACGATCTCCTCCACATGGTACTCTTCTTCCCCATCTTCTGTGATAATCGGCGGTGGTCGGGGTTGGATGCGATTGAAATGATCCTTGCGCACCGGAGTAAGAAGTCCGACGTGGAACACGTTGTGTATTCTCATTGTTCGCGGGAGCTCTAGCTCGTAGGCGTGGGAGGAGATCTTTCTTGTTACCCTGAAGGGGCCCGCCTGTTTCCTGTCAAGCTTCTTTGAAGGTCTCGTGGTCCGTATGTTTTTGGTGTTTAGCCAAACTTGGTCCCCCTTTTCAAAGCTGGGTGGTTCTCCCGCTTCTTTGACTTGCTGCTCCATTTTCGCCCTGGCCTCATCCCATACTTCCTTCATATGGTTCACAACATCGTTGGCTCGTGGGTTATTACTTTGTTGACTTGTAATTCCCCATGTAGGCGACTGTCCGTACAGGGTTTCGAAGGCTGATTGTCCGGTTGCTGTGTTGATGTGATTGTTGTGACAGAATTCCGCCAAGGGCAACCATTTTGCCCAGTCGTCTTGTTCATAGTTGCAGAAGCTTCGTAAGTAGTTCTCAAGCCATTGGTTAGTTCTTTCGGCTAATCCATCTGTCTGAGGGTGATAGGCCGTGGAGAAACGGGGTTCGATTTGCAATCTTTCGTAGAGGGCCTTCAGAAACTTGCTGTTAAAGGAAGGTCCGCAATCGGATATTGTGACTTCGGGGAGACTGTGATGCTTGAAGACTTCTCGTGTGAAAACCTCGGCTAGCTCTTCGGCGTCCATACTTTCGTTGCAGGGAATGAAGTGGGCCTGCCTTGAAAAGCGGTCCACAACTACCAGGATACTGTCGAAACCCATGGATGGTGGGAGCTTTACGATAAAGTCATAGTTGACCTGTTGCCAGGGTCGCTTTGGTATCTTGATATTCTTTAGTGGTACGCTGTTGCTTGTTGTTTTCGCTTCGTTGCAGACTCGGCATCCATCCACATATCGGTGCACCTCCTGGGTCATTCCTGGCCAATAGTATCGTCGTTTGATGATCTCGAGGGTCCTTTCCCTTCCTTGATGCCCTGCCACTGGTGAATCGTGGTGCGTTCGTAGAACGGCTTTCTTGATTTCCGGGTCCTTGGGTACGACGATTGTATTATCGTACCAGAGTAGTCCTTCCTTCCAACTGTACCTGCGGAATTGCTTTTGTATGCTTGGCGGTAGCTTTTCCTTGTTCTGTGTGTTCGTGATTACTAGCTCTAGTTCCCCTTCCCCCTTCTGGGCCTCCTTGATGGCTTCGATGAGGTCAAAGTCCAGGGTTGCTTTAAAACCGTGGAACCGCTCGGCTGCAATCATGATCTGTTCCGGGTTTGGAATATCTTCATAATCGGCGCGTCGTGAGAGTGCGTCTGGTTTCTGGGATTGTTTCCCTGGCCGATAATGGATGTCGTAATTAAAGGAAGCTAGTTCGGTGTACCAGCGAGTGTGTTTTCGGTCCATGATCCTGGCCTCTTTCCAGTACTGTAGATTTCGATGATCGGTGTATATAAGGACTGGAATTTTAGTGTCCTCAAGATATAGTCGCCAGTGCTTCAGGGATTCTACAATCGCTAGTAGTTCCTTGTTGTATGTGTCGTAATTACGTTGTGCCGAGTTGAAGCTCTTGGATAGGAGGGCGATAGGGTGTAGCTTTCTGTCTTCCTGATATTGACTAAGGATGGCCCCCATGGCTACGCCTGAGGCATCTGTTTCTAATATGTACTGTTTTTCAGGGTTGGGGTGTGCGAGGACAGGTTCTCTTGTTACGGCGTCTTTGATGGCCTGTATGGCTTCTTGCTCAACGTTCGTCCACCTCCAGGGTTTTCCCTTTTGTGTAAGATTGTGTAAGGGACGTGCTATGAGGCTGAAATCCGGGATGAATCGTCGATAGAAGTTGCAGAAGCCCAGGAAGGCTTGGTTTTGTTTGACCGTTTTCGGAATTGGCCAGTCGATGATATCTTGGACCTTGCTCTTGTCCATTGATATTCCTTCGGGGCTAATGACCAAACTGACATAGTCTACAGTGGTGACCCTGAATCGGCACTTCTTTGGTCGGACGAATAGATGATTTTGTCGGAGCCTCTCCAAAACCGTGCGCACATGCTCCGTGTGTTCCTCGTTATTTCTTGAGAAGATGAGGATGTCGTCTAGGTAAACGATGACGAAGATCCCCCTGAAGTCGGCTAGTATTTCGTTCATGAATCGCTGAAAAATACTTGGCGCATTCTTGAGGCCGAAAGGCATGACGACATATTCGAATAGTCCCTCCTTGGTATGGAAGGCGGTCTTCCATTTGTCTCCTTCTTTAATGCGTACGTTGTTGTATCCCCACCGCAGGTCTAGTTTGGTGAATACTTTGGCTTCCCGTAGTTGTTCGATCAGGTCTTCGGGGAGAGGGATGGGGAATTGGTCGCTAATGGTGATGTCGTTGATTTTCCTGTAATCGGTTACTAATCGAAGGGTTCCGTCCTGTTTCTTGACGTAGAAGCACGGTGCTGCGATCTCCAACTTGCTGGGCCTGATTTTCCCATCGCGTAGTTCCTGCTCCAAGAAATCGCGAAGTTGCTTGGCTTGATCGGGAGGCATAGGGTAGGGCTTTGCTGGTCGCGGGAGTGTTGATCCTTCCTTAAAGGTAATAGCGCAATCGTGGTTTCGATGTGGCAGTAGTTCTTTGAACTTTTCTGCGTCGAAGACATCAGCGGGGTCTGCATGTTCTGGTGGGATGGGGGTCTCGTCCGGGGCCTCCCCTGCTGCTTTTCCTTGTTCTTCCCTGAAGCGTATCTCCATGGTCCTCCAGGATATATCGGGGTCGTGTTCCGTAAGCCATTCCTTTCCTAAGATTAGGTTTGTGTCTCCTAAAGGCATGGCGTAAAAACGGCTCTTGAAGGTTCGTCCTTCTAGTGTCAGGAGTTCTCTTCGCTCACCCCTGACGGTATCTTTTTCTCATGGCTTGCCTTTTCTTTTCTCGTGGCTCGCCCCTCTTGCCACCAGCCTTAGGCTGTGTGCGCCTTCTTTTGCTTCCTTTATGACTAGGTATATGCGTCAGCTGTAGGCTGCGCATCTCTTGACTCAGGCTGTAGCCTCTTTCCTTGACTCGTCCTCTTGATTGGCAGAAGACTTACAAGCGCAGCACTGTGCCAGTCTACTGCCATTTGCTGCTGTATGACTCAGATGTACTTAGCTAGTATATATACAGCAGTAGACAAGCCTGGATTCTCCAGCTTGTTCTACCTCGTCACATCCCTATCGTCACTAGTTAAGCTCTACCACCTGGGTGCCCTCCAAAGGGACCCAGGATGGTCCTTCACTTATCACCTTCCCTTTCGCTACTAGCCTAAGTACCTGCTACCTGGGTACTCTTCCCAAGGAACCCAGTCTACAACATCTCGCGGCAGGGTAGCACACAGTCACTTCATGACCTCGTCTCGTGACTCAACATACCTAGTCACCTCAGCTAAAGGGTAATGCTTGCGCATATACCTAGCTCTTCGACTCGTGACCCATCAAAGGAAGCTTCAATGTTCGTCTTCTGCAGACTCTCGAGCTCGCACTCCATCGCATGGCGATAGGTCGCGACATCTAGGGTAAAGGTGAGGGTGGTGCGAAATCGTATTTTTTGGGCGGTTTCGTTTCCGTCTATTGTGATGACGGTTCGGGGGTGCGTAAGTTCGATTAGGGGTATGTGGTTTCTGCGAGCGTAGGTTATATCGATGAAGTTCCGGGAGGATCCTGAGTCGATGAGAGTGAGAGTGGGTTCCGTGATTCCTTCAATCGTGATGTAGCAGTGGGGATCATTGTCCGATTTCTTTAGATAGTATACATGCTGGACATCACGATTTAGGTTCTCCTTGCCTACAGACACAGGTGCAGTAGGCTGTATTAGTTTTCCGACTCCGAGGCTGTGGACTCATCGTTTTCCTTGTTGGTTTCTTCGACATGTGCCTCTTTCGCCTTTTCCTTCTTTCTTGGGTCATTCCTATTCTGTCCTGATGACCCTTGTGGCTGATCCTCCTGGTGGTAGCCTGATCGGCATACCTCTTTCTTGTGACCGAGTCGTCCGCATTTGAAGCATCTTCCTTCCTTTTTTCTTCGTTCGAGGGTTTCCCGTGATACCGACTGTGTTTGCTGTGGTCCCTGAGCAGTGGTCGTGGAGGCTGCCCTTCCTTTTGTTCTATTATCATCGTTATTGCGGGTTGCGAAGAGGATGTCGTCGGTACGTATTGCGTATTCGATCCAGTCTTCTAGAGATAGGGTTGAAACATTTTGTAGTACTGTCATTCGTAATAGTTCTCGTCGAACTGTGTTCTTGAGGCCGGCTTTGAACCAGTCAATGAGCGCCTTCTCGTCCCATTCGAGCTCGTCCATGAGAATCCGGAACTCGGAAGCATATTCGCTGGCGGACCTAGTTTGGACGAGTTTCTGGATGTTTTCCGTGGCTCTCTCTCGTTTGATTGGATCCCCGAAGGCTAGAAGGAAAGCCTTTTTGAAGTTTCCCCATGAAGCGATGCTTTCATGTTCAGTTTCTTCTAGTACTTTCTTGAGTAATGGTTTTGCCCATCATGACACTGGTCCTTCCTTCATATTTGATAGTGTGGTGGATATCTTCTTGGAGTCTGGGAACGCCCTTGGGTATTCGAGAAAGTAGAGCTCCATCTTCATCAGGAAGTTTTCTGCTTCGCTGTCGCGTTTCTTTCCTTCGAAGGCTTCTGGTTTCTTGGTTTTTGCTCCCTTTGGGGTGTGTTCCTCCTCCCGAGAATGGGACCTATTTGTCCTGTCCCTTCTTGACCGTTGAGGGGTTTTAGACCAAGAGCGGCGGGTATCTGGTGACCCGGGGGGGCTAGGTGATCGGTGTGGCCGACGTATGTTTTGTTTTGTGGATTGGTCTAGCGGTGGTTCGTTGAAGGGTGCGTTGTCTAGTCTCTGTGAGAGACGTTCCTCGAATTGGTCTATTCTTCCGTCTAGCGCTTGTACCAGTTCTCGAGTTAAGTCCCCGTCTTTCCTTAGTTCAGTTACGGCTTCCGTGATGGACCTGAGGACCGCGTTGGTGCCCTGTTGTAGGTCGTTTACCCATGTTGGTACCTCTTGTAGGGTGTTTCGGATTGTCGTTTCTTGGGCTTGGGTTTGATTTCGAGCTGCTTGGGCTGTTTCTGTCTGTAGTTGCCGTACGAGTTGGGCTAGTTCCATTGCACCGGTGTCAAAAGCTGTCTGACGGTTTCGAATTTCTTCTATGTTACGTGTGATGGCCTCGATATGTCTTCCGCTTAGGACCTGGTGGGTGACTTCAGGTAGCAGGGGGCGTAGGGTGGCCTGCATTAGTGCCACGAATCTTCGGTAGTCAGGGTCGGCTTCTAGGGTCGCTAGGTCGAATTCTGCTTGTTGGCGGGCTGGTGCTACATATGGCGGGGGGACGATTTCTGGAGCTTCTGGAAGGTCGGGCTCAGGGTCTGTGGGAATACGTGTGACTGACTGAGGCTGAGTCGGTATTGGTTCGCGCTCATCCTCACTGTCGCTGAGGGTGAGAATTCGCGGTTGTTCTTGAGGAAGGGGTTCCTCTGTTCTTCGCGGTGTGATTGTTGGCGTATTTCTACGAGATCGGACTGGGAGACGTATTCCCGCGAGACGGTTGTATTGCATTTCTTCTCCTTCTGGGATGAGGATGGACCCTGCTCCCACTGCCATTTCTTGTTCTGGTCCGACGCTCGGTCCGGGGATGACTCGTACCACTGAGGGTTGTTCGATGTGGACGGTTTGGTCTTCCTCCTCCGGTAGCCCTCTGGGCATTGATCGTTGCGACGTTCGGGAGGTTCTTCTGGTGGTATCGACGATGTCTTGTTTGGTTGGTGTGGTAGGTGTTGATCCTCGTACTCCGGTGAATGTTCCTTCGACGGCTGCTCGGATTCTTGATTGATACCGTGTCCCATAGTTGTGCTGTGATCTGTGTTCTGACATGTTGGCTTCGACTTCTTTCGGGGAGAGGATAGCCACGAAGTGTCCAGGTTCGTCGTGAAAGCTTGCTTCACAATGTCACGACCTGTCAGGACGCGAACTGTGTCGTAAATGGAGGTGACGAAAGTGGACGTGTAGTCGGTCACGTGTCCTTGTTTATAGGTGGCGGGCTGAGGAAACCAAGGCAGACGTGTGCGCGTGCGTTACCTTCGAGTGGTAGTTATACCACGAGGTACGGCGACTTATCGAAGAAGTGAGAAAGTGTCGGGTAATAGAGGTCTGAGACGTGTAAGCGAGGAGCGCTCCTATAACCCCTAACGAATGAAAGGGGGTCCGAGAGAAGGTAGCGGCGAACTGGCGAGCTTCCAGGGTGAAGTCCTGAGAGGGACTCTAGAAGGTAGAGACGACAAGGTGAAGCAAGCTGGAGTATCCAGGCTTGCGCACCGCTGTATTTATACTACATACATAGGTACGAGTCATACAGCAGGAATGGCAGAGGCTGCGCATCAGCACGAGACGCGCGTACACCTGAGTCAAGCTGCACAGCCGAGGCTAACGTGTACACCGAGTCATCGTCCGAGAAGGCACACGTGGCCTAAGGCTGGTGGCGAAAAAAGGTCAAGCCACGAGAAAAGTTGGGGGTGAGTGTACGAACTCCCGACACTGGTACTTTCAAACATGGAAGGACACAGGAACTTGTAGGCGTCTAAAAGTGCCAGGATGATTAGATTATTGCCAAATTGGGCCAGAGAATAATTTGTTCTTTTTGGGGCTAATAGTGCAGGAAGGCAAGAATAGTTCATGGTTATAGTATTTCGGAATACGTGTACTTGTAGATTTTGACGCGTTAAAGCGCGCGACTTTATCCATGCTTAATATTGGTTGCTTATGTGAATATTATACCACTGTCTGTTTAGTGCTCATTCTCAGGTTCCCACGGTTGGCAGAATAGAATACAGACAACATCCAGTGTATTATGGAGTACAGACAGGAGATCCGACCACACATTGCTTGTACAAATCCCATTCTTATACCTTGCCCCTGTTTCCCGCAGGTGCACAGGTATGCAAATTCCCCGAGTCAATCTAGTCCCGGCGTAAACCGTAAGGAACCAACAAGCAAGACCGGCACGACATTAGCAAGGTGATATACAGCGCCTGCGACACACAATGCACTAACCAGTCACGATCTGGCGCAGGAGGAAGATCTTCAAGATTGTGGATGAGATCGTCGTCGGGAATTTGAGTGAGGGTGTTGGCAAGGTTGTCGCCAACGTAGTTGCGAACTACTGGGATGCAGCGCCTCAACGCCTTTTCCAACTCGTCGGTTGTGATGGGTGGCAGGTCGAGGAACAGGAAGGCGTCCAGGAGAACTACTGACTTGTCCTTCAGCGACTGAGGGGAACTTGTGGAACCGAGAATTTCAAGGGCAGTGGTGCGTTGCAATTTGCGATCATGCTGCACCATCGTAATAGCTCTCTCGGCAATCTTGAGGCGTGTCGCATCTGCTGCACTTCGGAGGTACTCAGCCTTTGCCTTCGCAAGTTCGATCCTGGCGTCACTGATCACAGAGTGGTTCCGCACCATCTCAACCATGCCAGGAGCGTGAGCAGGAACAGCATGCTCAGGCACGTCGGGAATGTCTTCTTGTGCTGACGAGGATTGGCTAAGCTGCGATTGCTGGGGCTGCAGAGCCGAACCGGCCGCTGAGCGAGGTGCTGGAGGTGTATCGGCATAGCGAACCGACTGGGCTTTGCTGCTCGCACTCTTGCTTGCGCTCTTGGTAGATTTCGAACGACGAGGACGTGCAACTGCGCTGGTATTGGCCTCGCCTCCGTCCGCACGCAGATTGGCGAGAGTCTTGGTCGTTTCAGGATGATGTTGAACCCTATTACAAGCTCACATCGGTGGGTGGACAAGAAATATAAACAAAAGTACCTTTCGTGGATCATGGCGAACCACCCATGTAGGTCACCGTCAACCCACGCTGCCACGTCCTCAATCTTGATGAGAAGACCTGTTGGAACATGAGGCCCACTGAAGCTTTGGTGAATGCGCTCGATAATATTGGCTGCAGGTTCTCCAGGCGAGGCATGAAATGAGGCCAAGATGCGACAATAGACGTCGTGCAGCTCCCACCACTGGTGTACGAGTGTTATAGGCGAACGCTGCCCGCAGAACCACGTAGTAGAGAGCTACAACCAATAGGTTAGTTGACAGTCTTGACGGGATGCCATGCCATACATTGTCACACTCTACTGCAAGTGTAGATGTTTTCCTTGGAGACTGTCGCGAATCCATAGCAATGGTCGTGAAATGCCCAGGTACTCCTGGCCCAGCAAAGAACCTAATCACGTCGTTCTTCTCCCAATTCTTCCACGTGAACCTGAACCGAGTACCACTCAAATCGGCATTTCGTTTCTCAGGGGAAATAATAAGAGGGTCATTTGACAAATGGACAGATAACGAAGAAGTAAACGCATTGTAAGCCGGACCGCCTGGCTGGGGCAAAGCACTTCCTGCGTTTGAGGACATATGTGCATAAGAATGCCCGCTCATATGTGTGTTGGGGAAGGCCATATTGTGATGGGTGTGAATATCGGATGATGTTGGCACGCTTCCGGCGTTGGGGGCGTCTATCGCATTTGAAATTTGATCAAAGGTGCCAGCGAGAGCAGCGCCTGTGGGAGTGAGAGGCTGCCCGTAGTCATCAAACATGTTGAGGAGTGCCTGTTCATCGTTGTAGGAGAGAAGTGGCCCTTGGCCAGCGTTTGGGAGCGATTCATGGATTGCCACCGCAACAGCATGATTAGGGGCAGGTTGAGTGGGGCCGGCTGGCTGTTGTTCAGGCAGAAATGCCATCTTGGTGCTCTCGTTATGTACATGTGCAGATTGGATCGAATCGAGGAAAGGATGCATGTTGGATGGGATATTTGAGGCCTAGGCTACCCCTAAGTGAAAATGACGTGGCCAGACAAGGGTATCACGTACAAGGATTGCGCTCATATGGTTGTCTCCTTCCAAGGATACCGCCTCTGAGATGTCACGACTCATAAATTCACTGATTGAAGCTAGTCAAAGTACTTACGACACTTGGTGGCACACTGATTGTCTGCTTCAGGAGACAAGGATAAAGCTCGGGTGCTAGTTCTGGTTGAGGTAGACGCAATACAAGGGGCCACCTCCTCAACCTCAGGAGCGACAGCACCATGCTGGTTGGCTGGTGTGTGAGCAACCACCAACATGGCAAGTGTAAATGGTGAACTTACATAGCCTGCTGTCTGGCGAGCTAGATTAGCAACAGCAGAAACCAGTTCCCTATCAGCTTGTTCCAGTCGCCTAGGCCACTTATTTTAGTGCAAGACTGAGGCTGACAGTTTTCAAGCCGGACTCACCATTCCTCTTCCATAGTATACAAGTCAAGAATACGGAGATGATTGTCAGGGTCAAGAGAATTATCAAACTGGAATGGACGCTTGGATGGTCGTACAAGCGTTTTGATCATAGTGGACACAGCAGAGAGATGTTGACCTGTTATATAGCATGACGGGGGCATGTCGAGTTACAAGTTAGCGTCGGGGGCAAGGACCACGTGATATGCCCGTGGGGGCCTGGATACCCCAGTAGTGCACATGTTTGGGTTGCGACCTAATATCAAGAGCGGAGAGGCTCAGGCCAAACTAGATGTACCACACGTACCGAACCTAATCTCATGGTATGGAAATAGACATACACTACCAAGTTGTATGTAGGCCGGGGGTAGTACGTAACTCGTAAGCAGCACATTGCACGTGTAGAAAGGCTCCGACTCTCGGGGAGCTCAGCACTGATTTGTGCGAACAAAAGCAGCACAAGAGGTGGTGGCGGCGGGTACATGTGCAAATGGTGAGCAGGACCAAGTTGCATCGGGACCCTGAGCATGCAGGACTTGTGAGGGATAGCACGACTTGCAGACACCCTGTGGCTTCAGGCGTCCAGATGGGCTCAAAGGCTATATAAGTCTCATTCACAACCCACCATATTCGCATCCTCTCGTTGATACACCATGTCAAAGCGCAAGGTTGCTGCTGGGGGGTATGACGATTCCAGCGACAAGCCCGACATTACCCTCGATCCACTCTCCAAGAGATCTAGGTCTGCTCCATATGCACCAGCTCGCCTCACTGCATCCTTGAAGCTGGGACTGGGTGCTTTCCAGCTTCCAGGGTCCAGCGCTTCCTCTACTCGCAACTCTATCTATCAACAATCATCTGGGTGGCCAACTCCAGCACCCGAGAATATTCAGACCGCACGTAACACGCCTGACATCCAGATCTGTAAGTCTTCTATTGTTGTATGTTAGACTTGCGTTCATTTCCGTCCCAGCCCCGGACCCAGAGCCAAGGAGCATGGGTGTTTCGCCGGTGATCCCCACAGACATGTCCAAATCAGTCCTTGGTATGTGTGCATGACCGCCACGTACACGTACACATACTGGAACTGATCCCTTCCTTTCAGACTCTTCTACCGCTCATAAGCAGGTCACTGTCTGTTCGACACTCCTTCTGGAGCGGCAGATGAACGATCTAACTGGTTCATTTGAGGAGTACAAGAGCGCCAGCGAAGAGCAGCACAAGTATACTGATGACACGCTTGTATGCATCCTCGATGCTGTGCATCGCTTGTCGTCAAACCCCTCGATTGCCCCCCAGGCGCCATTGTTCTCGACATCCTCTCCTGTTTCAGAGACCAAGCCTTTCCTATCCAATCCAACTCCAGCCCCGGACCTTATTGCGATCGTTTCGAAGGTGGTTGCAGAGGCTCGAGGTCGGGTGGGTAAAAAGAAAGGTGGCCCAGATGAGAATAGCTGCAAGGTTAGTCGTTTTGAGTTGCCATCTGCCGTCTGCCATCTGCTCACTCACCCGAACTACGCAGGAACACGCATGTAACACCTTCTACCGAATGTTAGGAATTTCGGCTGCTAGAGAGATTCGGCCATATTTTGAAGACGATTATGGAGAACCAGACACGCTTCCAGCACAGTTTGTTGACCAAGAAACATGATACTGCCGGCCCTACCCGCACTGGAAAGTGCCGCTCACAAAGCAAATCGCATGGATTCCAACCTACATCATCCGGTTCAGGTCAACTATCCCCAATGATCGGAGTGAGTTATCGAATGTGTTGCGGAACTTGTCAGACGAGCAGGTCTTGATTTTACTTAACGACAGGCCATTCAAGTCGGCCCAAACTGCGTGGCGTGATATGAAAAAAACAGATCATGAAGTCGAGGCGATGAGGTCAAGCGTGCAGAGGTACCAGCGAGGCGATAGAGTGAGTTAGAAATGCATGTGATCTATGGACTGCCTAATGTCTTTACAATGCATTGGTAGAAGGCCAGCGTGAGGGCGGCGCACATCAAGACAGTTCCGTCACTGCAAGGCCCAGAATGGGAGTACCTCTCCCAGCCAGGATACATGTCTCAGGATGAGAGCAATGAGGAGGGTGGGCTAATTACAAAGAGACCAGAGCATCGTTCACGATGGGTGAGTACGTTTCTCGCCCCATCCATACAATCTTAACTCACTAGACGTTCGCAAAGGAAACAAACCTGTATGACACGATCAGTGTGGCTGAGCGCATGAAGGCAAGGGCTAGGCCTGGCCTCTGCCCTCACCTTCCTCCTCGCAGGGTGGAGATCGTAAAGCACCCGATCCCTCTCCTTGAACGTGGCACTGGCGGTGGCAAGGTTACTATCTGAATTGCGGTATGTGGGGTTAGCAAGGCATGGCATGAGAAATACCCCGCAGATTTCAAGAGATCCACACACCTCCTCAACATGAAGGAGACCTCGAAGCCAGATATTACCTCGTTCCTTGAAGTGCATCCGATGCCTGACACCGACAACACCGAGGGCGGTGATGGTAGCGACGTAGACCGTGGTTCCACCCAACAGGCTTGGGACGCCGATACCAAGGCAGAAGCGGACCAGGCAGGTACAGGGGATATAGAGGGTGGCGATCTTGGTATAGCTGTGGGCGGCAACCCTGCCGATCGATTCACCGGCCATGAGGACCAGGTGCATAATGAGGAGGAGGGTGGTGGTAGCATGGAAATCTTGGAAATCTTGGAAGCTGTTGTGAGCTGTCGTACAGCCCCCAACTTTTCTTCTTTTCTTCTTGCTTCTCTTGGGCGCCTTCGGCCCCCCCTTTTTCTTCTTGTGGCTTGGCCTTGCTCCGTGGCTGACCGACCTGGGAATGGCGGTTGACTGTCGTACTTAGATGACTCACCTGTACTTGCGTAGTATATAGAGAGCAGAGAACAAGCCTGGCTGCCCCAGCTTGTTCTTGCCTTGTCCCACTTTACCTTCGCACTAAGGGGTTAGCAACCCTCTTACTTAAGTCGTTCTCTCCAAGGGTCTCGTGGCTTAAAGGTACTTAGCCACTTGACCACCTTTCGTATCTCGTGGCACATCGCCGCTAAGTCAAGTAAACATCTCGTGGCTTAACTATAAGCCCTCACGTCGTGTCCGTCTATCGTCTACGAGGACTCCAGTCCTACCCCATCACGTCTAAAGGAACCTCCGCGTCACACTAGTGACCCTACAGCGAAGGCTCGTAACAGAAGCGCGTCGTGGTCTTGCAACAGGGCGTGCTATGATAGGCACAATGACCGGGCAGGGAGTGCCAGGCCCACCCGGGGGTTTGCACATGGTACACAAAGGTGGGTGCATGCACCGATACCTTTACTCAATACTAAATATTCTGTTAGCCAACTTCCCTATCGACCCGCAGATTATCAATAAGGGTACCTGCGATGATGGGAGCCAGTTGGACAATACAGCCATGCCGCTGGCCGAGATGAGGCAAGGTAAGCGACATGCAACCAACTCAAACAGAAACAGAGATGTAGACTCACGACATGTGTAGGCACGTCCCATGTACCTTCCCAGCCCCATGCACGTGCTGCCGAGGAGCTCGTGATGATGTCTAATGACCAACACCCTGATTCGAACACACATTCAGCAGCTCCCAGGCCCGCCCATGCGAGCCACAGCCTCCCTCCCCCATCTCATCGCTTTGACATGCCACCCCCACCGCTTAATCCAGAACTGAACCCAGCTGCAGGTAATAGTTCACTGGCTAGTGGCTGACGGTCTTCAGCACAGTTCAAAAACACAGGTGGGGTTACAAATGATGGGGGTAATACGACACAAGGCTCAACAAGCACGGCCCAGCTGGCAGTGGATACAGTCCCCAAGAAGCGTGGGCGGCCATTGGGTTCGAAGAACAAGAAGAAAGGAACGGAGGTTTGATGGTACGGTACATACAAGGCCCAATGTTACGATTCATCTCTAGTTAGGCAATTGAGCCCCCCTTGTACATTGTATTTATTATGCACCCTTGTTGTTCTTACTGGTGCTTTTGCAAGTGCATGCTTTTGCAATACAAATACGTTCTCTCATCCCTACTATATGCATGATTGTTTGAAGAACAATATATCTACACAGGCAAATCATTCCTCCCGAGTGCTAAGTAGAGGCCAACCAGTGTGTCGAGTTCTGCCTCTGGAACGCTGGCCGAATGAATGGAAACAAGTCGGCGTGCGGCCGACAAGGTTTCACACTATGTCTCAGCTTAAGACTTATGGATGGTAACGGATGTGCATGAGAAACAAGATATGAATTAGATGAGTGGGCGACAAAACGTTCACAGCGTAGTGCCAAGTAAATAAGAACTGGGACAATCTCACGAACAAAGTGCGCGCCCCGTTTCACACCCGACACCTGGACTAACGCCACGCAGATTGGCGTCGATGTCGAGGGCATCGGACTCACACACAACGGCCCTGCGGCGGCCAAGTACGACCCCAAGGCGACGATCATCATCGTCAGTATGCGCGGCGCAGGCAAGATGCACTTTGGCGGGATCACAACTGCCACACTCGGCTGGACATTTGTCGACCCCAACACATCCTCCGAGGCATGCACGGGCAGGCTAGTGTCCCAGTTTGTGCAATCCAAGGGCTGGCCGGCATTCCGGTCAATAGATCGTGCAGGATCTGATCACCGAGAATCCGAAGCGGGCGATCGTCTCGAGGGCGGGATCGTTGAGTCTGTCGGGGATCGGGCGATTCCCAGCGATTATGGCCGCATGGTCGGACCGGTCATCCATGTCATGCACAACGTCAACGAGATTTTGGGCTACTTCGACTCCGAGATGGCGCGTCCAGTGTATGGCAAGGAGATTGCGGACGTGTACTAGCGCTGCAAGCCGTCGTTCCGCAAGGTGTCGGCGCATGAGTATATCAGCTACACATACAACGTGGTGTGAGATTGCTAAGGCGTGCCGGGACGAGACTGTGCGCTTTCCCCACCAGATTATGGGGCTCAAGCCAAACTTGTCTGAGGCGCTCGAGCATGGCGAGTGGTCGTTATTCTGGTCGCTCACGTACCCTGATCTTACGCCTGCGATCCTGTCGATCCCGCTGTGCATCACTGGGGCCGACGTGATCGAGCTGCGCGTCGACTTGCTGAATCCGATGGGCGACCCAGTCTCCGCTCGATCTCGTTGCTGCTCAGTTCTCGGCTCTGCACCACACGTCGCCACTTCCCGTCATCTTTACAGCGCGCACGGCGATGCAAGGCAGCGCATTCCCAGACAGGGCTGAAAAAGAGGTGTTTGCACTGTACAGCCTCGCGCTGCGCCACGGAGTCGAGTACGTCAATGTTGATATTTTGTAGAGCAACAAGAATATTCACGACTTGGTGGCGTGCAAGGGAGCATCACAGATTATTGCCTTGTGGCCTGACTGGAGTGGGAGCATGAAGTAGAACAGGCCGGTGGTCAAGGGAAAGTATGCGATTGCCGAGCAAGTGAGTGACTGTTTGGGACCAACACCGTGTGGTGAGCGATCCGAGACTTGGACGGAACAACCTAGTCGTGGGGATCACCCCGAGATGGCGGGTCTAGTGCTCGGTGCAGGCGGGACGGCACGGGCAGCGCTGTTTGCACTCAACTCGCTCGGTATCAAGACAGTCTGCCCGTTCAACCAGCAGTTGTGCTAGCCAAGTCGTTCCCGACATTCGGGATCGTGCCACTTGACTTACTTGTGTCGTTCCCCAAGGCGAGTCCAATGGTGGTGGTGAGCGCGATTCTGGCGACAGGCACGACGGTAGTGCAGGGCGCGGGTTCGATGGGTCTGTACCTCCCGCCAATGCTGTTTAGCGTGCCATCAAGCATGGTAGTCGAGATGACGTACAAGCCTGCTCCATGAACGAAGGGTGGTAGATACAGATAGCGTCGTCCAGGTGACGCCTGCGCTGGGTCTGGCTGAGTAGAGTGAGGGCTGGGTCGGCGTGTGGGGAGACTTGTGCGAGCAGGGGTTCTACCAGTAGTTTGAGGACGCAAGGTGCCTATGTATGCAAGGTGAAACTGAACGCGTCAGCTCGATTGCTGACATAACTTGCCCACGGGTTTGGGCGCTTAGCAACTCTTGGCTGCAGCTGTGAAGTCGAAAAGCCAGTGACTCTGGTGCCCGCTCACCACCAAGTCCCTCAACCAGCGGTAAGTTCACGAGAATATCATTTATGTGAGTCTTTGCAACTTTGATACTAACTGTCTTTCATCTTCTCCAGCCAGTTTCCGCCTGATGGTTCGCTTGACATCCATCGATTCCAAGGTAAGCCCCACTGTGATGCATGCAACGTGATTGATCTGATACGTCAAGCTACCTGTGCGCCTGAGCTTGTGAGTGCTCTGGCACGCTAACTGGATTTTTGCCTTTTTGCCGAGTTGTTGTAACGGCACCTCACAAAAGTATACATACATAACTAAACTTGATGGCATCATGAAATATCACCCATCATCGTCATAATCATCCCATTCTGGGCTTACGCTATCTAAAGCAACCGCTACCCAATACCTCCCGTACGACAAGGGCACATCGAACAAGGCAAGGGCACCTGAGAAGTGATGAACCGGGATTGCGACCAACTCCCCAAGTTCGCCATACACCCAGCTGGAAGCTCCCAGATGACCAGCCCTAAGTTTCAGTTAGAACCCCAAATCCCCCCGGCTATACAGACCAAGCACATACCATGCATCCCAAGGGAAATGGCTTTGAATTTGTGGGAGGCAAAAGGGGCGAACTAAGGCGCATATGCAATGCATATTCAGTTCCCCCGGAAACTCAACATGCAGGATACAGTCAATGCGAACGGCACAACGACCATCTATATAGCTGTAGCAATAACCCTTCCCGCTTGTATGCTCCCAAGCGCCATACCGAATGCCATCATATTCAACAAAACTGTGGTTCCTTACCATGCCCACAGGGGCAAGGTAGAGTTGACGGGCCATACCTGGTCCGAAAATACCTGCGTCCGGCCATGTAGTAACACAAAACTGAAGGACCAGCACATACAAATTGCACTTCTCTAAGTCGATAACACGTGATTGGGCTGATAAACGAGTTGAACCTAAGCGGCATGAATCTCTTGTTAGTTATGGCAGGTATGATCGGGTTAAATCAGTACTTTGAATCCCGTAGAGACGGGTGTATGTTGTTTGACATTGGGCGATGAACGCTGTCAGCATTCCTTGCTGTTGCGCTTGTTCCTCTCCCCCTCGAAGGGCAGTAAGAAGATCTTGGATGATGCTGTCGTCTGCAGGCGTACAATTCGGAAGAGAACTTAGCCTTCTGATCTGCATATCACGTATAAGCACACAATCTTTACAAGGGTTGCTCCAGAACTTACAAGATTTTGGATCGCAACATAGCTCCACCAACCTCGCATCATCGTGCCTTCTAGGACCCCCTTGCTTTTACCGTTGTGGTTAATCCGTGACAGCATCCCATTAGCACGCTCCATGCCCCAGACGTGTGTGTTGTAGAGTGATCCAAACATGAGTATAGACTCCTCGAGGTGCATTAGGTAGTGGAAGTTGGGCGGCAATGAGATGTTGTTTCGAGCATAGTCGATACAAAGGGACTCTAGTAGCTGCTGAGCAAATGCAGCCTCAGCTGGTGTAATCGAGCGCTTGTCAAGGATATTGGCAGCAAGACAGAAGCGAAGCACTTGGCGGTAATGGAAACGTAGACTACGAGAGGGGTAGCACTCTTCTATAGAGGGGCACTGGTCTGGCGGTCCAAGAGTCCGAAAATGTTTTTGCCGTTGTTGATGCAAAAGTTTTGCACGGTGAACTTGGTGTTTAGCAGCAGGTGAGCTCCAGTTTCCACGAGGCACATATCCCGGCCCGATTTCATCGCCGTCACGAAACGCTAAGAAAAGAGGTACATATATGATGCGCGATGTGAGCTTCCATTGATCTGCCTTGATTGATCCCCAAGTCTGACCTGGCTATATGTATATCAACTGACTATTAACTGTTAAAAGTAGTAAACACTGTATTTCATACCTTTGGGGGCAGTCGCTGGAAGTTCTTCGGTACCCACATCCGATCGAGGCAGTCGTTAAAAATGTCTTGAGGATCCCTGTCGCCAGGGCGTCGCTTGACAAGCATCCCAGGGCCAACTAAAACTTGCTTCATAATCCAATTCATCGCGCCAAGGTAAAGGAGGTGCATAGCATCTGGCGGGGATGACGTCGACGTATACCATCCAGGAATCCGATGAAGCGCCATGAAACGATTGCCAGTCTGGCTAAAAAGCGCTTCCTTCTCCTGGGGTGTTGGCAGAGATCTCCAGCGATAGGCGTTATTTAGTTCCTCTTGGGGGTCACGAAAGCGAAATGCTAATGAAACGAACGTCAGGATATCAGAGACACCCACAGGGCTGCAGGCGACGTACCCTGGCGAACAAACCCAGTGGGAACCGAAAGAGACGACAGCAGCGTGTGACAATACAGACAAAAGTTCAGCTCAGACTTTAATCCGGCACCTCCCCCCATTTTGATGCGGGTGATCAAGTCGGCGATATGCTGGGTAAGTTTGCCGTGTACTAGCTCCTCCTCAAAAACTGGGGGATCACCTCGCCGAACAGTCATTTTGACGCCTGTTTCAGCCGTCAATAGGCTTATTCTCGGTGGTATTACAAGAATTCACCTTGTTTGAGCTCCAATAGCTCGTCTATCAATGGGCCTAACATCTGGTTTAATGCATAATCTTTTGGCTCGTTAGGTCCCGGCATTAGAAGACATAGCGAGATGTTTTCACGCAAGAAGCGCATGTGCCATGGCAGGTTATTGATAACGAGATAGCACACGCCAACTGAATAATTTCTTTCCTTAGTTGCTTGGAACCTGAAAAGCACCCTCGGTCATGTATAAGAGACACGTATCGCTAATTCACTTACCAGTCGGTGTTCAAAGTTAATGAAAGGCCAAACGGTAAGCTCACAAAGCGGATAGGAGGGTTTAATGGACTTTCGTCAGCGATATCACCAGTATTGGGATCAGCATGCCGATCAAGTCCTGCCTCGGTTGACCGCCACTTCCACCCGTCGCACATATCCCCCATCGGTTTATTTGGATTTAAGTTACGCATCCATTCATCGCTGGGAATTGGGGTTGTTAAACCTTCGTTATCATCGGGTCCGTTACGCCAGTTTTGCAGCAGCTCGGACTTCCCAGGAAGAAGGAGTATATGGCGAATCCAAGCGATAGGAGACGCAAAAGGATACGTCAGGTTAGAAACTCTCCGTTTGCTCCCAGAAGCAAGCTTGCGAGTCGTAAAGAGAATACCTGCACAACCCTCATTAAGGCATAGATCGTTGTCTGTTTCCGCAATATATGCTGGCGAATATAGTCGTTTGCAGGTCGGGCATAACGTGAATGTGGTGATGATTCCGTCGGTATTGAGTCCAAGTCGTCTCTCTGCGGTTCCGATCGTCTGAGCCATTTTAGCAATTTCCTCAGCATGGATGTTGGGATGGCTTGAAATAGTTCGACGAGCGGCCTTGAGTTGATGCTTAAGTGCTCGGTGGGTGGCTCCATATAGCGACTTCTGAACAAACGCGTCAATATAAGCGTTACGAATGATGTCTGGCTCCTGGAATGCCGTATGATGACCTGCAAAATCATCCTCATCTTCGGAGCCACTGCCCGGTGCAGCATCAGCCTCCTCGTCAAGTTGGAATTGGAACCTCCCTGGGTCAGCGTCAGGGGGCTGGTCTTCGCCATCTGGTAAGCCGAAGTTTTCATCGTAGAGCGCGTCATTTGGGTCAAAGTTTTCGTCATCCTCGATGCTTGGATACCCGTCTAAGCCAACGCCGTGATACAGGTCATGGGCACCGACAAAGTCCTCAAGGAGCCGATCAAATCGGTATTCACGATCAGCCTCGGGCATTACGTCTAACAGTCCCTCATTTTCGATTTCATCAGGTATACGTGGATTTTCCAGGGGACGTGGCGAAACTGGAAGAGCACCAAGCGCGAAGGGACTAGGAGAGCGTTCTGGTGGTCCAAGCACGTCGTCAAGCCCGTTCAGTCCAGCCGGAGAAGGGGATCGAGGCGACGCAGAAGAGTGATTTGGGGCGGGTGAAGATTGGGGCCCAGCGTCAGCCGGATCGTCATAGGCTCCAAGGTGTGGGTTGTTTGAAGTACCAGCGAAGTTGGGACCACGATCCTGCGGCTCGGGTGTGGTGGTTCGTTGTCGAGGGTAACGCGTTCGGTGGTCGTCGATCGTTCGGGGCTTCTGCTTGGTTTTTCCCTTGCATAGTTCACAGTGGCACCAAGTTGGCAACTGGTTCTTATGGTGTGACTAATCGAGAGGTGTAAGAATTTGTACTCTGCGCGTTCAAGTCGGTAAAAAGAGCTTGATCAACCTACTCTGCGGAGTTTCTTCGAAGCTGGCTCATCGGGTTCCATCCTGAATATACTTCGATATTGGTCAGAGGTATAGTCTACCAACGCCGAAGGACAAGGGGGGGCGTCGGCAAAACCCCTCGGAGCTCCGGAGTGCTCCGTGACCGGACGTTTGCTCGTGTGTGCTCCTGATTATAAAGGAGCGCTCAGGAGACAAAGGAGCACGGCACTCGCCGTGCTCGTGAGCGCTCGTTTATAATCAGGAGCATCCTGGCGCTCGTGAGCCCCGGACGATTTTGTTGAGGGCGAGAGGTATAGGGCCGAAATATAGAATGCGGAGGGTGCTCTTAAGACGTGGTGATTAGCATTGATTTTAGAATGTCACGGGCTGGGTTACGACATCTGTATAGTTCAAGAGCTTGTACGTTTAGGTTTGGACGGGAGGCCTAGGAGTCTACTCTGCATAGACTCACGACCAGATTTGGAACACCATGCAAACGGTCGGCGCCCCGCCCGCATGTTGACCACCAGTCCATAGGCTGGCACCCACATATATTTGATGCAAGAAATCCCGCTATATATTGTGGCAACTATTTGGCCCTCATCTAATTAATACGCCTTTACCTGGCTCAGTGCGCAATTATATTGTATTAATCGGCGGAACATCGCGCTTATATAGACCTACGAGTTCCTGTGTGCTTCACGATTTGCGCCTCACTCATCGAACGAGGCATTTACGAGCTCGCTATCCGCTACCACCCCGACGGACCCTGCAAATGTTGCCACTCAGGCCAAAGGATCAAGCGATTGCGATCCCATAGCTCTCCCCGAGTTTGAGGCTGAACAATTCCGTAATTTTCTCTATCTCTTTTATGGGAGGTGAGCAATAACCCACATTTTGCCTCTATCCGCACACCATTTACTTGCTTTCGTCGCCGCAGTCCAATTGAGCCCAAGTTCAAGATGATACTCGAAGGAGGGGAGTTTAGCTCTTTGCCGGAAGTTTCGAAATATTACATGGACGTCGCCATCATCTCGTATCACCTTGACATATACAACATTCGGTCTTGGGCTTTGCGCTGGTTAAGGCGAATGCCGGACTCCCCCAGTTGTTCCGATTACTTCAATTGGACATCTTCTCAGTTTCTCCGAGCATTGCACTACGTAAAGCTTATGGGCGAGTGTACCCTCGCGAACGAAATCCAGGCTATGCTTGGGGTCTACACTCTATATCGCTTTAGCCCAAGATTAGAAGCACTTTACCTAGATCCTCCGGTCACCATTCCCCGCTCTGATCCGCGTGACTTGCTAGATGTCTTGTACAGAAACTCTGCACTGCGTCTTGAATATCGCTCGCTATTCGGGAAAATACTTTGCATTATTCTTCACGCAGGACACACGTCCCTAATCTGGACTCAGGGACTCACCCGAAATGAGCGCGCCACACTTTTCGCTGTACAAGTCTGCTTGACCCCCTTGCCAGAGCCTCTAGATTGTTCTTGGCTACAATCCCCAGGTTGTGTAAACGAAACTGAAGATAGAGTCACAACATGCTCTGGTACATGCAAAGCTCGCTTCGAACACGTTTGGAAGTCGGTATTCAATGAGAAGGCTTGTAACCAGTTTCGACTAGCTACCCCCCTGGCAGGTATCGATGCTCTCTGCAACCTGATGATACGCCAAGCTAGTCTCCATAAAAAGATCCTGCTTCCAGGACAAGGCTCGGCATTTGGCGGGAAGCTTGTGGTTTGCGGAAGGTGCAGAAGAAACCTCCTGAAAAAACTCGACTCGGAAATCAATCAGGTTTTCGGGGGGCTAGTTGATATGTTTGAACAAGTCGAAAGGTAAATGGGTGTGCAGCATATACCGGCTTATACCATCTCATCGCGACCAATATAGGGATGGGTATGCTGGGTAGCTACATAGTCGGTTTTATCGAAAGGCTTTGAACCGTGTTCTGCGACTCTCGACGAGTGGTTTCACGTTCCTAGATGTACAAACCACCTCCCGCTGAGATAGCGCTCATGGACTCAACAATTTTAACAATTTCTTCCGAGATGATTATTGGCAGTAGAACCGCTATAGTCAGAAGTACAAAACCATGCAGATACCGTAACTTTTTCCCTCAACATGAATGCGACTACCCCTGTGCCGTTTAACCATGGCTACACTGGGGATGTAGCACACTCTGTACATTTTATCGCACGGCGTGAGTGCTCGCATAAATGAACCATTGATTGCTAGTCATGACGTTGAGAGCAGCTCAGAAGATGTTTGTGCGATTCGTTTCCGGTGTGTATTGGTTTGGCCATTAATGGCACCAGGATTTCGGATGTCCCACCAGCCACAGCATACTAAACGCCCTTGAGCAACGCCGATGATATCTTGCGTGCCTGCGACACAACTAGTCTGTCTCGAACCAGGCTGTTGCTGGGGGAACCAAGTCGGGCGGATCGTGGGTGACTCCAAAGCACGATGGCCCCAACTCTAAACCCCTGGAGAGCGTCAACTCAAGGCTTAGCAAGATGGCGACAATCAAGGCGGCAACACAGATGTTGAGAGTGGTGGGTATATGCTCTACGTTTGGAGGCGAATCATACAACTGATTCCCCTAAGGTGACGAATGCGATTAGTGCGAAGTAGTCTTGGCCATGTGGCTTTGGGTCATATTGAGTCGCAAGGGTTAGTTTTTGGATTTGGGGATACCGAGCGGTCGGATGTTCCGGGTTTTTAAATATATTTATAGAATGTTCCAGCGGCTTTATGCGCATATAGGGTCGTCGTTCCAGATCAGCCGGCGACGCTGGGTCGATTTTGCCTTTGCCGATCCAGGGTTGTATACTATACTGGTGCTGCTCAACATGCTGGTTCCTGGTAGGGTTGATGGTCAACAATCGGTTCAACCAGCATGCCACGTCTTGCGATTGAAATTCCTGAAAATCCATCAGACGGTGCTGAAGCATTACAAATATACTGAAAACACATGCCTTTGGGACAAGTCAAGCTCAAACACATCTTAGCCTGGCAAACCACAATATTGCATATACAAGCCACGTTGCACGACCGCATGTGGTCGTGTTCTATAGGAACATCAATGATTTTGAGAGTATCTTGCTTGGGTTCTTGGTCGGGCTCCGAGGCCTCGTGCAGAAGACATTTTCGCAGGCACCACACTGGTCGCGAGCTCCACGGTTGTCCCCGGTGTGACTTGCTCGACGTGTGTGCGAACCAAACTCAGTTCGTGTGCGTGGCCTCATACCAGTCACCGCGATGGCGTAAAGGCATTCGTTATCGGGGGAGTCGGGTCTTCTTGTTTACGAGCGGAGCGAGTCACGTGAGGCGCGCTCGACACCTGGCTGGGCCGTCTCGGCAGTTCAGACGGCGCTGAGAAGAGCGGCCCAGACAGGGGTACGCAGTGGAAGTGCATACAGGCAGCTATGCGCAAAGTTGCAAGAGGAAGATTTCAGGGCTGGGGTCCGATACACGTGAGAGGTGACCCCGCAACACGCGCAAAAATTATTGGAACTCTTTTTTTTCCGACTGCCTCTCCGCCAGGCTGAAAGTGCTCTTGGTCTGAACCTCACCACGACGACTCCCACCCCACCCACAACAACTACGGCCATGGTGTCTGCTCTCTGGAAAGCCTGTGCGGCAGCCGTCCAGGACGCCGACGAGGTCCACCGTCTGCTCAGCGAGCCCGGAGTCGATTTGGAGATCAAGGGTGAGCCGCATCCTGTTTGTGGAGACTCGTGGTGGTCGCGCGTTGTGGCTGGATCTCGGTGGCACGATCTGCTTGCGAGAGCTTGTCTTGGGCGCTGCGGGTATAGATTCGCACTAAGATTCGGACGCTGACCTTGGAATTCATTTCGCTCCTGCCACGTTTTCAGACCAGGCTGGCACCACCCCGCTCATCCAGGCGGTCAAGAACGGTCACAAGGACGTCGTAAAGGCCCTGCTTGCTGCTGGTCCGTCGTTTTCTCTCTGCTTGTTCCCGTGCTCATCGAGATCTGCCCATCGCTCCTGCTATCTCTCACCCGCCGCATTTTACTGTCCGAAGGCGCAGACCCCGGTAATTCGTCGAACCAAGGCCGGCCAGAGACTTATACGAGCGATCCAGAGGTGCTGGCATTGCTCCAGCCAAAGCAGCATCTCTTGCATCTGCTGTCGGAAGGTTTCCAGCCGCCGCAGGATCCCAACGCGCCCTTCAACCCAGCCATGCACCCGTACTACTACCCCGGCCCACCTGGCCACGAGGGTCCGTACCCGCCGTATCCCTACCCCATGCTCTCGCCCCCCGATGGCCAGCCACCCGTCGCCGGCTTCCCTCCTACGGCCGACGGAAACTTGCCTGGAGGGGTCCCCAATCTCCCGCCGGCCGACATCGCGCGTACCATTCCATGCCGGTGAGCCCGATATTTTCACTTTTGCATCCACGATTTGCCTCGGTATCTTGGGGATCATCCTTACGCGATCCCAGCGCTTCTTTTTGTCACTTGCTCACATTTTTATCCTAGGTACTTCCCCGTCTGCCGCTATGGCTCGTCTTGCATGTTCCTGCACCCGCAGCCCCCGTACTTTTCCGGCCCGCCCCCGCCTGCCCCTGCCCATTATCCGCCCATGTACCCTCCCCACGGGTACTACATGATACGCCCAGGCTCGTACCCTCCCCCTCCTGGTGCGCCACCCGTCGACCAAGTCGCGAGCCCAATTGCGGGCACCCAACCCTTCTCGCCTCCTGCCCCGCTTCCATTCCCTCCGCCGCCTAGCAGCGCCCCGCCGTTTTCGCCAGCAACAAACGGAGCGCATTTCCCCCCTCCTGTCAATGGTGCACCGTTCCCCAATGGTGCTCCATATCCACCGCCAGCCAACGGTGCGCCGTATCCACCCACGGCCAACGGCACGCCGTACACCCCCATCAGCGCGGGCACACCTTCGCCTTTTGGGCCGCCGCCATTCTCGCCGGGAAGCGCGACGCCCTTTAGCCCCGGTGCGCCATTCACACCTGGCCCTATCCCAGCACCCTACGGCTACCCTCGGCCGTACCTGGATGCGCCCAAGGACGCGACCCCCAACGGGGCTGTCGTCAACGGAACCGGAGAGGAAAGCCAGCCGTCGCCCGTCACCAACGGGATCAACGGAATTAACGGGACTGGGAACCACCCGAACGGTGGCTTCGGCCGTCGTCCGCCGCGGGGTGGGAGGCGCGAGTCGTTTGGGACTGGGAGACAGCCCAAGCCTGCGTGCTTGTTCTTCCCAAGCGGGAGATGCCGAAACGGGTGGGTCCTCTAGGGTCAGATCTCTCGGTTAGATTCGTTCTAACTTTTTTTGCAGGGACGACTGTCGATTCCCCCACGTCCTGCCCGAACCAGGCTCACAGCCTGCAAGCTTTAGGTATCCCTCCAATGGGAACAACAACGGGCGGTACAATAACCATCGGTCCCGCCCCTCGGTCAGCCATCATGATGGACCGCCCCCGGTCCATATCCCGCCGGGCACCAAGCTCCCATTCGCGCCGAATGGTCACCTTGCGCCCGAGCAGCGTGTGCCGAGCGCAGATGATTTCCCAGTGTTGCGTGCGCCGGGGACTGGGGGAGAGCGTGGCCCTGCGTCTGGTCCGGCTGTGAATGGGATCAATGGCATGACGGCAGCGCAGGTTTTGCAGGCCCCGCCGCCTGCGAAAAAGGGCAAGGCCGAGTCGGAGGCTGTAAACGATTTGGCGGATGCATTCAGCAAGGTGTGTCCGCTCTACTTTTTTATTTTTATTACTCGGGCTTAATAGTTCCTCAGGTTCACGTCAACGGACTTGCAGCTCCTGTTTTTGACGCTACCCCCGCCACGCCCGAGATTACTGCCGTCGGCGCATGATTCCCTCGCGTGAGAGAAGGGCGGCCAGTGTTTGTGTCTTGTCACGTGACACAAACACCTGCCGCATTGTTTATTTCTACCGGATTTGTGTTCATCTCTCTTTTAGGTTACTATCCGCATTTTGTTACTCGCCACACGCATTCCCCGCTCTTTCATTCCTCCGCGCTCGCTTGTGCGCTTGTTAAAACCCGTGCATAGATTCGGCCTAGTATTACACTTTTTTTTTACTTTTTACTTTTTACCTTCATGTTCAGGGTCCACTCGTCTTTCACGCATCCGGCTGTTCCCCTTCGCTCGCCCCGCCTCGTCATAGCCTCTCTTCCCGGGTTTCCTCTGTTCTTTTATCCCTATGCAGCCCGCATCCCGCATACACATACTGCTATCCTTTAGTCGCCCCCGCGCGTTTTCATGTGCATATCTTTTCCCCCATTACTACCACTGTTGTTGTTGTGCCTTTTGTTGCAGGTGCTGAGGACTTGATTTTGTGATCTGTGTGTACTTCACCGTTGTGCTCATATGATGTTTGGGAGTTTTAGAGTGATGATTTTGGTTGTGTTTGAGTCAAGTGAGATTCGGTAGTCTTCCAAAGGCAGATTTTCTGGGGGGCACTGTGTAATGTTCCCCGACATCTACGACAAGGTGGATTGATACCGAAGCCTATTCGCCCGACGCTTGGTCGGCCTTACCCTAGGAGTGTTCTGCCGGAAGCGCATGCGAGTAGCTAAACGACTTGTAAATAAACAAATAAATCATACAACAAACGGGCGCCTAACGAGGGAGGCCGCCTCGCCTTGGGTTTCACATTGGCACGAGTTGAAAGGTCGCTCCTCAAGATCCCAAAAGTCTAAACCCACCTGACCAAGGTTACATGTGTTGGTGAAGTCATGATGAGCGTGCGACACGGCGTGCTTATCGTGTGGAAGAGCGCTGATCACTGAATATATGGGTCAGTGTACAAATCCGGTACAAGAAGTGCAGATACGAATCCAATAGCTGTCACTGGTGAACAACGTCGCCATACCTTTTGACAACGCATGCCATAAAAAGACCTACCGAGACGGCCACATGGGAGAGCTTACCAGCCACCCGTGAATTAGCATTAGGGTTCTGCGCCATTTCTTCCAGGCCGTCTTTCCTACACAGCCTGGATTCGCTGTATGCTATAATGCCTGTGAAGAGCGACGAGTGGCGAGCGGGGGCTAGACGAGATTGACTCGGGTGTGCTGCAAGCGCGCAGAGATATCCACATCACCGATGTCGGGTGAGGCTCTCGGAATCCTAGTAGCCGTAGCGCGATCGTGGCGAACCGGTGACGCCCGAATAATATGTCAGTTATCGGCTGGCCTAGAATCCCCGAGCATGACGTGTAAAGAAAACACAACCGCGCGGATCACCAATCAGCTCTCGAGCGGACACCGCAGTCCGGCACCCCGGCTTCACTTAAGCTTCCTAATCTAGGATCTCATGTCGCAACTCTGCGCCTGAGATACGTCTGGACACACAGCCTCGCCTCGTTTCCGCACCTAAACTGGCCCGAAGGTATATTGCAACCTGTGCAACAGAGGTTGGAGCCGCTCGCGCGGATCACGGGTCGGAGGGCATCGAGGTCTGAAGAGGGGGGGAGGAGGGGTATAAGTTCTCGAGGAAAGGGAGTGGGTGTCCCTTTTGCCTCACTCAGTTTTGACCTTTTGGATCCTCTAGCGCTTGATATCAATCCTGTGCTGCGTTACGGGTCGACCGGGGATGTCAGCGCCCTCGCTTTCTGCTGTCGGCGTGGTGGTCAATAATGCACCTAGGGAGAAGGATTCGATAGTTGCTGATGGCGAGATTCCTGGTAACGTTGTTGCGTAAGTGAGTTTTACCCAAGTAACGTTTCAGCGCTGATGATCTGAAACCAGGATCAATCATGATTTATCCCTCCGCTTGGCACAAGCTCCAAACGACTTGCGAGAATCATATATTCGGGATGGGTACGGTGGTGCCGTACGGTTCAATGCGCGGTGGTCCGAGCTCGTAGAGACAGTGATACGGGTGCATTCGTTTCGGTTGCTGCTTGCCTCCACTCGAGCGCGAGCTCTTGGTGCCGCCGATGCATGCATGCGATTACGTATTCAGGTTGATGATATTTGGGTAGAAACCATGAGGTGAGTGTAACAAGAAAGCTGGAAGCGAAGTTAGTAAAACGTTGGACAGGTTGCGAAAAGTCTTAGACCCCAACGGAGTCTACAACGACAGGCCACTCCATTGACTCGTATGCTTTGTTGTACTCCTATGAAGTCCTTGATTTCGAATCATCTGTAATACTAAGTCAAGTAAAATAGCTCAAACATGTTTCAGTCTGTAGAAAATACTCAAGGTTTATCTCGGTGCAATGGCCTGACCTGGATACTCGTGTGCATGCAATTAGGGGCCGTCGTTCATAAGGTGACAATTGAATAATGGGACAAGTTTAGGATTGGATATATACTGATGAGCAGTGGGGGGCAGGGAAATTTCAGTGGATCTTATTGTGGTACGAGTCGCTCAGTACTTTAAACACAGTGTTTATCTTCTCGTCCAACCAGAGCAAGATGTGCTTTGCACAATCGTCCTCCAATTCCCGTGAAAGAGCTTCGCGCTTCAAGGCTATAGCAATATCGCGCCGGAGCTTCGGTAGCTCACGTAGAGCAGAAAGTCCAGTCAGGGGTATTTCGGACTCCAGTCGTTTGATATAGCTGGAGGCAAACGTTTTGTGGAAAACCGATTTCGTGAAGCGAGTGGCGCAATCGGAAGAGCAACCCGTTGAACTTTGCGCATTGATGGCGGCCTCGAGGTCTGATGGGCGATAGACCCAACCTAGTTGAAGGGCAGTGCGTGGGATCGGCGTAAGGTAGACTTGGGCGACCATGAGTTTCGTGCGATCGTCCTGCGTGAGATCCTTCCATACGGAGGATTTATGACCCAAGCTCAAGACAGAACAGAATATGAAGCCAAAGAGCGCGGGATCGGTATCCTTCAGATCAGAGTCTTGGTATAGTTGCTTTAAGATTGCGTTGGTGCTTTGGATTATTGGGGTGCCGGAAAGCCAGCCAGTACGGGCTTGAAGGTGACAGCAGATTAGATTACGGACGTCCCTCTCAAGTTCAAAGTCCCGGATCTGTTTCGCATAAGATAGAGCATCGAGCAAATGGTTTTGATCCCAACGGAGGCCGGCGAGTCTTTCTGGGGAGGATAGTACGCGTTTGAGCTGGTCTAGCGCCCAGTCCTCGAGTCCTCCCATACAAAACCGCTGAGAGAGACTTGCGATATCTAGGTAACGCTTGAAGGTTTCGCAGTTGTGCGTTGTATCGTTTGTAGCATCAGTGATGAATGCCTGATAGACAGGATCGCTGATTCTACTCGGAAAGTAAGTCAACAAGTAGTGAATTTCTCGTTAGCGGATGGCTCACATCCCGTAGAACATTACTAGCAGGTTACGAAAAGCTTCTGCCTCGACCTCGTGTATGACTATGGGGTTTTCATCGAATGATCCTGGCTGAGTGCGCGGGTCGTCGTTCGGAGCGTCATTTTGTGAGGGAATCAATTCCCTAAACACGCTAGAGTGCATAGCCAATATCGAAGCGTGAATCTCGAATAGCGAGGGGTAAGTTCTTCCAGCCAACGAACAGCTCAACATTCACCTTACCTTGAATAGAACACCCCCTACAAGAAACACGGTGCCATCATAGAAGTAGTATTTGTGGTCTCGAGTAGGATTCTCGTCAACTTGCATCGTTCGCGAGGTAGGTGGTGGCTGAGAGTGGGCGGACCGAGTGGTCGTGATCAGATTATGTAACTGCCTTTATTGTTCCGCCACACCAACATCCAATTGTGATTTAGATCAGTCCTGTATGCCGCGGGCTACGGATTGCCAAACTGTATCCACCCATATGTACTCCTGCCGACGGGTGCACCCGGGATGGGGTGGGTGTGTTTGTTCTACCTTGAATGGACTTTACTTCTAAAACGTATATATCACTAGAACTGTGCCTTAGCAAGGGCTACACCCTGAATTAGCAGCATATACTGCAGGGGAGGTGAATTTATTGGTGGTGGATAGGCTTAACATGGTTTCAATGGATTATATTGCGATAGGAATGACGTAATTCGGCAAAGATGGTGTCAATCTTGCAGTCAAGTACACCCAGCAAGCCCTTTCTGCAATCCTTCTAGCACTCCCAAGAGGTTTGGAATGACTATGAAAGATCACAACAATGCTTTGGTAGTTCACAGAGAGCTGATATCCCAGTGAAGGGTGCATTTGTCTGTAAACACTCAATGTATACAGCATCAAAAATACAGGGGAACATCTGCAAAACCCCTTGGAGGTCTAGAGTGCTCTGTGACCAGATGTATGCTTGTGTATGCTCCTGATCATAAATGAGCACTCAGGAGACAAAGGAGTATGGTGCTTGCCATGCTCATGAGTGCTTGTTTATAACCCAGAGCACCCTGGATCTTGTGAGTTCTGGATGATGTCATGACTTGACATGCTTCTAAACATTTATAAATTTTATACATTTTACTTTGTGATTTTCTATGATTTTATTTTGACTTTTCCGGCGCATATATGCGCCCATTTATAAAGTGCTTATATGTGCTATTGATATATTCATTTCTTATATATTACAAAGATTTACATAACTCTTACAAAGATCTATATCTGAGCTATCTGATGGAGAATTACCCCATTTGTTATACTTCTATCATATATTGATCTTCACTTCTGTTCCCCATTTGGAACATTCTTTCCTTCTATCATGAAATCTTCATGACTCCTATGATCTGTTATCTGGCCAATAGGAAAAGGCCATCTGTACTTTCTCCCATGTTCTGCATGTGATTGTCATGTACATAGAATGCATAAAAAAACAGGTCAAGTTCCTTGGAAAGACCAAGAACTTGACCTCTTGTCATCTATCACTTAGGACAGGGGTTTCTACTATCATTTGTTCCTTAAGGCTTGTACCATAGGTTGCTGAGTGTGACAGACAATTTTGTTGAGTAAGATGGTGGCCACAAATTGGTCAGAACAGTTCTGGAAACAAGCTGGGCAATCTTCCTTTTTGAGGGTGGAGGGAACCTCTGTGGGCTTTTTGAACCAGACACTTGGTGAAAGTGTTGTGAGCTGTCATACAGCCCCCAACTTTTCTCTCTTTCTTCTTTCTCAGGCGCCTCTGGCCCCCTTTCGTCTCGTGACTTGGCTTGCTCCATCAGCAAAAACCTAAAATGCTACTGTAGATTGATATTTCCTACATTGGCTACATAAGCTATGTAGCTCTACATAGCTCCATGTAGACAACACCCAGTCTACTGTAGTTGTTCAATGACTACACACCACTATGTAGATTGGTACCAAACTACAGAGTGCTATGTAGCACTATGTAGCACTACGTAGTACTTTGGACCTCACCCAACTCATTGTGCTGTTCCCAACTTTATCTGTCATTGTTTCACTATTTTCTCCATTAGGCTGTTGTAGATTAATCATAGAATATATCAGAATATATACTTATATATGATGGACCTTTTACATATTATGTTGTATTTATTTGGTTGCTCCCCGTGGAGCTGTCCATTGGTGGGTGGGGACTTAGCAGCCGAGTGGTGGCCTTTCGAAGCGCCGGCGCGTAGATCAGGGTTCGCTTACGAATCCGCCACGCGGGCACAGCACGGACACCTCGAACACATCCTGCGTCGTCAAGCCCCGACTCGTCGTGCTGGCCCCGCCCGCCGTGCCCGACCCCCGCCTCTTGGCTCCTCGCTTGCTGTTCTCGCTGTCTCACTCACGACCCCGCCGCTCTGTCTCCCGCCCGCCGTCTTGCTCTTGCGCGCTGTTTCCACTCCCGCGCTCGGTGCCACACGCCGTCACACTACCTCGCGCTTGCCCTCCCGTGCCCTCCCGCACTGGTCACCCACGCCTCGCCGCCTAAGCGGCGGCCACGTCCTAGGTGAGCCCCCACCCAATGCCGTTACCCCGCCGCTCACCGCTCCGCTCGTTTCGTTGCCGTCCGTGCACACTCGCTCACACACCCCCATGCCCACACTCTCTCGATCGCACGCCCGTCCTCCTTCTCGCGCTCCACCCACCTGTCGCGACCCTCCGTTCTTTCTGGTCACTTCTTATTTGCACGCTTATGTGATACTGCTGGGTACTTCCCAGAGGAGCTGTTGTGATGGGTATTTCCCTATTTGGTGGACGACGTAAGCGAAAGCTCAGTTAAGAGTTCTAAGTATGAGGGAAGATGGGGTGTCAAGACAAGCAAGCTGAGGACTACTCAGGCTTGCTGTTACTCTATATATACTGCTCTGGAAAGCAGCCTAGTCATCTATCTACAAGTGCGAGTCATCTATACTAAGCATACACCTAGTCATCTGGTTGTATGCGCCAATCACAGGAGTTCTATCAATAGTC
>WSTK01000035.1:0-132874 GCA_019616945.1 Ceratobasidium sp. 414
AAAACACCCAGATTGGGCGAGTGGGATAGATATGATGTCATCCACATCAAAATCCGTGCCACTTCTGGGTGGCGTACAGTAGCACCTTTCTATAGTTTTAATTTTTGTTGACCACATGTAGTCAGAATCTGTGCAGGAACTCGAAGGAACGGACGCGGCTAGTCGCATGCCTGTCTGAATGTAGCATAGCATCATGTAATTAGATGTGATTTGAATGTAACATCAGGAGAATTTCTACAGGCTGGAGAGGCTATTGGAGCTTGAGACTGGGGAGAGGAGTCTCCCTGTCCACAGAGGCTCCCAGAGCCCCAGGGAGCCCAGGGAGAGCCTAGAAGCTTGGGGTACAAACAAATAATTTTAAATGCCTGTTTGTAGTGCCTGTGCCAAAAAAAACTCGCGTTCCGGCCAGTATTTTGTGTTTTTCTCACTCATTTTGGAACCAAATTAACTTCTAATTGAACATTCGAGCTTCTATAAGTGTGCTGCACCAACCGACGAATTTTCAGAAATTTGAAATTCGCGCATATAAGCATCTTTAATGTGCCTTGTAGCACAGTCACCTGACTTAGGGGTAAATTTCCCCCAGTTGAGTTCACCCCCTCAAGCCCAAGTGGTCATCAGGCAAACAGCTCCCCTGGGGGTGGTTTAGTGCATTTAGTAGGCTCTGTGGCATAAAAAAAATGGAAAACATGGCTGGATAAAAAGTTGATGTATGGCAAAAATTAGATACATCAGCTTTGTTTGTACCCCAGGCTTCTAGCCCCTCCCTGGGCTCCCTGGGGCTCTGGGAGCCTTTGTGGACAGGGAGACTCCTCTCCCCAGTCTCAAGCTCCAATAGCCTCTCCAGCCTGTAGAAATTCTCTTGATGGAGTACAACCCGAGCGCCAAGACAGTGGTGGTGAAGGTCAGAAAGCCACTTGGTGGACTGAACGTTCAGTTGGATTGAGAGATTAAACCAAAGGTTTATGAGTAAAACAAACATGATCACATGTAGACTTTTATTATGAACGTGTGTACGTCGTGAATCTGCCTAGATTGCCTTTGATTTGAGACAACAACGAGGTCAGCCGGCCATGAAGCCGTCACGACGGTAGCCACCACTGGCTATATGTGCTGGGACGGCCGAGCTCGCGCCATATTCCTGCACACCTGCTCACGTTTGTTCACGTATTGCGCACCCTACGTGCAGACGGGCCGAGATTGCGCCCATCCTGATGCTCCTCGGTCACTAACTGAGTCCCGCAATCACGATGTAACCCATATGCGTGCTACTTAGGTATCCCCCGCTTTCCGTAGCGAATCGCGTGCTAACTAACTTTTGGGTTTTTGCCGACGCTTCAATAATTTAGTTCAGCCGTGGCTCTCTCAGGGCGGCGGAGAGCCTCCAGACGTTGGGCCAGACATGTGAAACCGGCATTACTGCAAAACGTGGCCCAGTTCTGCGTTGAGATAGGGTGCGGCACAAGACTCAGAGAGTTCCTCACGTTTATACAGTAAAACGTGAGAACCTGCATACATTCGGGAAATTGCAAATTAACATCACGAACAAACAAATGGAAGGTGCCCACTTAATCGTGGAACAGCTCAAATCCAGCCTCAAAATGTCAGTGATATGGAATTTGAACTTACATTGGCCCGTTCAAGACGCCCTTTATGCATCAATGACACAATAGCCACGTCTGTGCCGGGTGTGGCTAAATTTCAAATGCTACTGGGGAAAAGCAGGTGCCGTGTTTTTCGGCTTTTCATGTAGATTCTCGCTATGCCAAAGCTCACGTTCCACTGTAACATGGCTTATTATTAACTTCTCCAAAGCTGAGCACTCAACGCCCCGACCTGGATGTGTCTGTGTTGATAAGACAAGTGACAAATTAGTACAGCCACTCTGGCGCTTACCGCACCAGACCTGCGCTCAACTTCCATGTCTGACCCTCCAGCCCCCATTTTCAAGCGTACGAAATCACGACCGAATCGCGCCCGCCCACCCAGTCCGGGACCTGAAAATGAGACTAAAAACGAAGAATCGAGCCCAGGGGCGATGAGCCTCATGGCCAAGTTCAAGAACAAACAAAAGGCTCGCGCAAAGTTGAGTTTTGGGCAGGACGAAGAGGTGAGCGATCGTGAATCCCGTGAGAGAAGTTCTGATTTAGTTTGGTCTGGGGCAGAATGGGTCGGAGGGGGCGACTCCCAGGAAAGAGTCTGGGAGGAAAAGCAAGCTGGCGAATCCTGCTGCGTACGTTGTTCATCTTGTTCCGACGTGCAGACGTCTAACTTGGTTGCAGAATCCGGATGCCGGATTCGCTAGAGCAGGCTACCATCTCCGCGAGGACGAGCTCCGGCCCTGTGTACGACAAGGCGTATCTAGATGAGCTCAAAGCGGCGACATTGTCAGCACCTGCCGCGCCTGAATCCAGTTCGCAAGACGTGGAAATGACGTTGGACATTGATGAAGCGGAAGGAGCTATGGTGGTTGAAAACTACCTCGATGCAGGCGATGTTTTCGACAGTAGGTTTATCTCGACAACTTTGTCCAACTCCCACTCACGTTTTCCGTGGCTAGGGCGTCCAACTGAAATACCATTATCTTCTGCAGTACTCGAAGCAAAGAAGAAACGCGAGCGCATGCGTGTCACGGGTATGACGGTACATCAGGAGGATTTTATATCGTTATCCGTAGCGCGGCACAACGACATGGAGATAGACCAAGGGCCCCATCCTGAGAGCCGACTCATGAGGGAGGAGGACGACTTGGGAGAAGGCGACGACGACGACGCAGAGTATACTGGCGCGCAGGAGCGAATCGCGCTAGGAAAGAAGGGCAGGAAGGAAGCGGAACGACAGAGGAAGGCCGGGATGATCGAGATGATCGAGGATGTGTGAGTATATTCGTTAATTCCCATGGCATGGTCTGATCTGGTGCAGGGAGGAGGATGACGAGGAGACCCAAGCTTGGGAGCTGGCGCAGGTTCGAAGAGGTGGAAACAACAACCGCACTTTGGTTGTGGAAGAAAGGCAGGTTTACAAGCCACATCCGAGTATGTGTCCCCTATTCGGCCCGTATCCACAACTAACCTGCTGTTTAGTCCCGGCTCAGACTCCAGTGCCCACATTGGACCCTGCTATTGCCCGCCTGTCGCAAGCCCTCACCAAGCTGACTACGTCACACGCCGCTAACACCAAGTCTCTGACTTCCTTGGGAGACGAACGTGCAACTCTCGAACAACAAGATGCGAGGTTACGGGAGCTTGTAACCGAGGCAGAAGAGAAACGCGCTTGGTTCAACGGCTTCAAGGAGTGGATGGACAGCCTGGCTGACTTTTTGGACGAAAAGGCTTGTGGTTCACTTTTCTGTATGCTGCGACACTGACATTTGCGTAGTTCCCAAGAGTCGAGAAAATCGAAGAAGATTTCATTTCACTCCTCACCGAACGTTCTGAAATGTTGACCAAACGACGCCACGAAGACCTTGGAGACGACCTCTCCCTCTTCCTCGGAGCTCTCCCAAGCGACGAAACTGAAATGGAGCAAGTTGACGACCTCGGGCGAACTCTTCCCAGTTCCTCGGCCCCGCAATCTGCGATCCGTCGCGCTCGTCGTACAGCGCGGCAATCTCGAAGAACCAAACGCACTGGGACGAGTTCCCATCCCGACGAGGGGTATTCCACTGACGGATCGCTTGGTTCGGATGACGAACGTGATTTTGAAGTTGCTGTGAAACGGTGCCGGGAGCGTGCGGCGGGTGTGTTTGCGGACGTGACGTCGGAGGAATTCCGGGATCCTCGAAAGGGCGTTGCGAGGTGGTTTGGAAAGTGGAGGAGCACATGGGGGGAAAGCTACCAGGGTGCGTGGGGCTCGCTCGGGGTAGTTGGTGCCTGGGAGATGTGGTGTAGGTTGGAGATTTGCTTGTGGGACCCCATGGTGGTGCGTATTTCCGTCAAACCCTATTCAGCGACTTATGTATCATGAATGCAGGACCGCCGTTCGCTAGACGAATTTAGGTGGTACAGCTCTCTACACGACTTTTCACGCCCCACAAACAACGTAGGCGAACCAACGGAACCCACGCCTGACGAAGACTTGGTGCTATCAATGGTAGCAACGGCTGTTACCCCTCGAGTGGCCAAGCTTGTGCAGGGCGGCGCCTTGGATCCGTATAGTGCGAAGCACATTAGGCGATTGAAAGATCTCGCGGAGCAGATCGAGGCGACGCTCGAAGCGGATACGACCAAAATAGGTGCGCTCCTCGGTGCTTGTATCGTGCCATTTCGCAAGGCCGTGGACGAGGCACAGGTTCAGGTCGCGCCGTACATCGCGCCGTCCCAAGCACCGCCGCCTTTTGATCCGGAGTCCGTCCCTGCGCGAGTGAGGTATCTTTCGAGGATGAGTAAGTTGTTGGCGAATATACTCGCGTGGAAAAAATATACCGGGGAGAAGTATGGAATCGGAGAATTGGTTGAACGACTATTGGGGCGTGTTATGCTCCCTGTCGCAGAGAGCGGATGGGAGGTCGGTGGGCAGGAAGTTATGCGCAAGGTGTGTGAGTTTGTGCCCGAAATGTCTGGCGCTGACGGCTGCTGTTAGGCCATAGCTGGTGTTCCCACAGAATGTATGCCCCAGGATGTGATATCTAGACTCGGATGAGCAGCGGTTGTTTGCCACCACTGGTATCGATCGGTTGTGAGACGGCAAGATCCTATCCCTATCCTTCCCGGGTCTCGACAAAGACAGCTTTACGGCTCTTGCCTGTCCTACAAAGTTGCCTTGATTGTGTTCCCGGAGATCGATCTACGAAGCAATCATGGCCCGCCGGCTTGCTACCATTCTGTAATATTCCATAGCCGGTGTGGCTCGTTCTGCTGTCGCATATCTCGTAGTAATGATATAATGATGAGGTATTGGAATGGTTGCGATTGGTTTTGAATCAGCGGTTAGCGTGGACTTCTTGACCCTTCGCTTCACGACTCACTCTTAGCAGCCACACCCAGTCTTTTTTTTTTTACTACCAAGTTAGCCTATATATCCCCCTTCTTGTACGTACATCTCGACTACCAGCCTCTATCGTAAAATCTGACCGATCCCGCACACAAAGCGTGAAAACCCGCTCCCTCATATATATACCATGTCTGGCTGGAAACTCGGCAAGAGTACGTCGCCTCCGCGTGTTTTCCGCCCCAGCTAACCCTTCGCAGAGATCAAAGAGGCAACGAGCTCAAACTCGAAAACCTCACTTGGCACGTCCCCCGCCCCCTCGTCGCGTTCGACGACTCCGACACCCGGGAACCCCTCCCCATCCGGCCCCGTGGCGCGCAACGGCCTTTTGCTGATAAACGTCCTCGCCGCGCGGGGGCTCACGCTCTCAGCGGGGGTGTCGATGCCCCCTGCGGTTGAGAAGGCGCTCAACTCGCAGCAAGCGCAGATCGCGGCGAGTGTGACCTCGTCGAGCGTCTCGCAACGCCAGCAGCAAGCCTCGCGCGGGCACAAGACGCGCGACTCGATGCAGCGAAAGCAGTGCTGGTGGCTGCCCTACGGTAAGTCTCGCGGTGGACGCGGTTTTTCGCCAACTGATGTCTGTGATAGTCGTCTTGGAATTCGACAAGAACGAGGTCCTGATCGACGCGCTTGGTGGAGAGATTGCTGCCCCGGTGTGGATGTATCAAACTAATTTGTGAGCGCTACCATTCATTTTTCTGTGCCGAGGTTAACGATTCGGACGCGGCACTCGTAGCGACGTTTCGCGTTCCTCGGAGATTTCTTTACAGATTTACTTGCGCTCTGGCTCGAGCACCGCGACTGCAAACGGGAGTGATGACATGGGCAAATCTGATTTGTTCTTGGGCAATGTCAAGCTCACACCCGACTTTGAATACATGGTAGGCAGTCAGTTACAATTGCTAAGCAACGCTCATGGATTATATTAGGGCGTCAAAGACGAGTGGCACGACCTTGTCGGTGGCTCCGGCCAGATCAACGTACAGGTTTCATACAAGCAGCAACAAGTAGGTTCTATGGCATAGGGCTCAAGGACAATCTGATAATGGTAACTCCAGGACACTGCTCTCACAATCGATTCCTTTGACCTTCTAAAGGTTATTGGAAAGGGAAGCTTCGGGAAGGTATTCCGATGCCACTACTTCGGTGTGACATGAAACTTACTCATGCGTGCCAGGTCATGCAAGTGCGCAAGCGCGATACATCCCGCATATACGCTCTCAAGACCATTCGGAAAGCCCATATTGCGTCGAGGGGCGAGATTACACATACTCTTGCCGAGCGGACAGTCCTTGCACAGGTATGTTTATCGCCGAGGTTGTTCTTCGGGCTTACCGAGTTAATTTTTTCAGGTCAACAATCCATTCATTGTACCCCTCAAATTCTGCTTCCAGTCCGAAGCAAAACTCTACCTGGTGCTTGCGTAGGTGTTTTCATCATTCTCGGTGCATACAGCTGAGTAACGCCGCGTTGCAGCTTTGTAAATGGTGGAGAGTTGTTCCATCATCTGCAACGCGAACAGCGTTTCAACGAGGAGCGGAGTCGATTCTACGCTGCAGAGCTTCTCCTAGCCCTGGAGCACTTGCATGACTTCAACGTGGTCTATCGGTATGCAATTACCCCCTCTCTTTTCTCGAACCCCACTGAGACCCAACCTCGCATGCCCGCAGAGATCTGAAACCCGAGAACATCCTGTTGGACTACACCGGTCACATTGCACTTTGTGATTTCGGCCTGTGCAAGCTCAACATGACCGATTCGGACACGACCAACACATTTTGTGGGACGCCAGAGTACCTGGCGCCTGAGCTCCTTCTTGGCAAGGGCTATACGTAAGTGTTATCCCGTGCCCACGTTCTTGACTAACGTGGATCCCGCAGCAAATCGGTTGATTGGTGGACACTTGGTGTTTTGCTCTATGAGATGTTGACGGGTCTACCCCCATTCTACGACGGTACAACTACCCATAACTACATCGTACAACACTAACCAAAATACCACAGAAAACACAAACGAGATGTATCGTAAGATTCTTCAAGACCCGCTCCGCTTTGGCGACGAAATCGGCTCCGAGGCGCGTACTCTCCTTACCGGCCTACTCACACGCGACCCATCCGCACGACTCGGCGTCAATGGCGCAGAGGACATCAAGAAGCATCCGTTCTTTGCGAAACACATCGACTTTAAGAAGCTCGTGCAGAAGAAGATCCAGCCGCCGTTCAAGCCGAGCGTGGCGAGCGCGATCGACACGAGCAACTTTGACGATGTGTTCACGTCCGAAGCGCCGCTGGATAGTGTTGTCGAGACGTCGAACTTGGGACAGTCTGTCCAGGACAAGTTTGCAGGGTTTTCGTACGACGGCCGTGACGCCAATGGCAACATGATCGGAGGTCAGAGCTATGTTGGCTAGGCTCAAGCACGGGTTGAAGATGTCGTTTGGGTTTTGGTTGTTTGGTTGCCCCGTTACGCTATGTCTGTTGTTGCATTAATTATCGATGAAATCTGGCACTTTGTAGTTGTTCGCCTCACTTATGAGGCCCCGTAGGTTTACATCGCCGGGCGTTGTCAACCTGAAGGGAATGCATAAATTCAACTCCAAAGTTACGATTACGTAATCAAAGTGAGGCGGCAAAAGATACGTTGCAAACGTCGCTGACAGCAGAAATGTTGTAGTACGGAGCATAATTGTAGGTCATAAATATGACAAGCGAGTGGGCCTACAGCGAGCCAAAGAAAAAAAGAAAGAAAGAAAGAAAGAAAAACATCAACCTGCGACTGGACTTTCTGCTTCCAGGCAGTCGCCTGAACACGTTTGAGCTCTGAAGTGAAATCGGCCTCATTCCACAGCAAACGAGGATGTGATTGCTGGTAATCTACCCATACGCTCTAGGCGATGTTCGGGGTGCATGTGGCTAGGCGAGCGGATAGCACACCCATTCCAGCACAATAAACAATACCCGTCAAACGAGTACGATACGGACGACCGAAAACTCGTCAACCTACTTGCGCAGGCCACCGATTATGAGCAAAGTGGAGGAAGGAGTGGAGGGAGGATTGGGGAACAAAGGAAATAAGGCAACGACCTGCGGTACCGCAAGGTCGTATAGCCCAACAATAACAACAATCGGGTAGACATGAGTCAGGCAACAAATTTCCACCACGCAGGGCCCTCACGGTTGGAATAGCCACCGTGAGCTGCCCGAAACGAGGAAAAAAGATTGCGCGTCAACCACACGCTGACCCGGAGGTCGCTTCATAATGCACCTATGCGAACACCGTCCACTCAAGGGCGCCACGACGACTAAAGCCAGCGATGCAATAGAGCCAACCCGACATAATCCCCTGAACCTGAAGCCTGCATACAACAGCGAAACCGCTGCTATACGTGTCAACATGGGTGGATCAAGAAAGTATGAGGTTCTCCAAATGCACCAACCTGTATATAGGCCCAGCTTGACGTTTGGCGGCACTCCCGGGGGGGAGGGAACTTGCGTCAGTGAGGGGGGAAGGGGGAAAGGTGGATGGCGAGACGAGCTGTGGTGGGGCTGCTTATATACCCGAGGGAAGCTGTGATTGATTGATAAAATTGCAAATGCTGTGACAAATTGACTCCACGCGGTGCGAGTGTCCTTCTTCCGGAAAAGTCCCAAAGCAGCCGGCGTCATTGTCTCCTGACCGAGCCGATCTCAAAGCGGCGCACAGACCGGTCGCAGACGTGCCACAGATTATGGTCGCTTGCGCATATGGCCAGGATGTCGCCATGAGCAGGTGCAGTGCTGAGCAGGCCATCGGGTGCAGCTGGATTCGGGTTCGTAACTTGTTCCCCTGTGCGAGTTGACCAAGCTCGGACTTGCCGGTCAATTCCGGCCGCAACAACAAAGTCACCCGACGGGAGGACGGCGAATCCCTACGGCAGCCGTATTAGGACAGGAGCGCGTATCTGCGTGGACACTTACGAGGTCGTGCATATATGTGTTTTTGTGGCCGTCAAACTCGAACAACGGTCTAGTTTTGTCGTCATGTTCCGTCTTCATAAATCGCATGTCGAAGCTCTGCATCTGTGTAAATAACGTGTCAGCCGTCGCAAGAACCATGCGAAATCTCTGCATACATCTCCCGCTGCAGCCGCAACAATCATCTCCCAGTCTTTGTAAACCTCTACATTAGTAGCCATCGTATTCATTTTGACCAAAGGCGAGCCAGTCGATCCTGACCCCGAGCGCAAGTCGAAAAGGCGAACGGTACCAGAACGTTCCCCAGTGTACACCAAATTCTACTTTTCATGAGCTGAGTAAGAAATCATCCAATGGATTCAGGCGTACCTGTCGTTTGCATACAGCCATCACATCACTCCCGGTATTCAGCGACCGAATACTCATCCGGTTGTCTAAATCCTGGATGTACATTGCCTTTTTGTGTAGACCGAGCGTTGCAGAGCCCGTTCGTCCGTCGGCTTCAAACGCGGCAGTCCAGACGTCGTAGGCCTTTGCTGGTTCGAGTATGAACGCAGAAATATCGCTTCTGTGGTTGTGTTGGTATAAGCGAATGTGCAAGGATAGGCCGCGTACTCTTCCGTTGCGTCCAACGACCCAATCAATATTTTTGCATGTGGTCCAAACGACGAAACGCTGTATAACCTGATTGGTCAAACTTGGACCACAGTAATGCTTGGGACGACTCACAAGAACCGATCCCGAATCAGACTGATAGCGGTAATCTAAAGACCGAGTCATGAGTCTCCAAGCGTACAGGCGCATCCTCTCAATACCTTGGTCATGAGCCCCATATCACAAAACCACCTCATTGGACTGGTATAAACCCCTGAATCATCAAACTGTCCCGAGTCACCTACGCATTGGCCCACCGCAGCCTCCGACCCTGAAGCAGACAGCGGCTGTCTCACGAACAACCATCCTCGATTGTCGCCCGCCACCTGGTACCCATCTGGGTCATCTTGCACCTACACAATCGTAGAGTCAAGCGAGCGAGAGGACTAAGAATGGTGTGTTTAGCTTACTGCTAGTGCCGTTAGTCGACAGCCTGAACCTAAGGGGAGCTCTTCTTGGGATTGTCGTCCCGTGCGCGAAATGGCATGAGCCTCCATTTGGCTGTATTGGCCGGATAGCTCAAGTTCGATCTCAGGACAGGGTTATAATGTACTTACTGGGCTATATGGCTCCTCTCTGAGAACGACATACTAGGGTTGGACCGTGCAAGGTACGCAGTACCTCGTAGAGACTGACGATGAGAAGGCCGAATAGAAGGTCTGGGATTGGGCGTGGCATCGACTCTCGCTTTTCCCCGCTTTCGTTTGGAGCCAGAGGAAGAAGGGGAAGGAGCACTGTTTGACTGAGGGCCCCCAGCTAACGATGACTGGGCCTTGGCCAAAGGTGCAGATGTCCCGGGAGGCAAAGAGGATGCAGGAAAATAACGGTTGCGTTCCGGGTCATAATAGAATCCAGGTAGGTTTAAAGGCATTTTGAGGGGCAGGTCGATCCAGGAAAAAGGTCCTATGTACCAGCCAGGCGGGATTCCCTTTGTTTCTATTCCGACAGGTAGTGGTAGCGACACAAACTTTGGCGCTTGCTTACGTACACCACCCCCTATCTAGCGCCCGTGCTAGGAGCCGACCAGCCACCACCACTCTGCGGGTCGCATGGTGAGATTCCGCGAGAAAGGTGCTTGGCACTACACATATCGCCTATACAACGCAGTTTTTTGAGGAATACTCCGTTGTTCCCCGTCTTATCTACGAAACATGTCGACATCCTCTGAGCCTTCGTTTCAGTACATTTCTCCAACAGAGTTGAGCGAGTTGATCAAGAGTGATAAGAATCCTATGACCGACTACGTGCGTAGCCTAGTTGTTCTGGTTTTTCCAACTAAATATTTTATATTGCTGTTCAGGTGGTGATAGACGTGCGTGATGACGACTTTATCGTGAGTTATTATGTCTCCCTTAACACAGTTCAAATACCAAGCGACGCAGGGAGGAAATATTGTCGGATGCGTACGAGCACCGTCATATAACTACCTCACAACCGTCGATGAACTTGTGACGAAGACTAAGGATGTGCCGAAGATGATATTCCACTGTGCGCTGTCGCAACTAAGGTATGTCCAAGGTCCATGCGCATATTAACTAGCTGGTGCTTATCGCTGGCTGTTGTATAGGGGGCCTAAAGCGGCGGAGATTTACACAGAAACCCGGAATAATAGGCTCAATCCTGGGGAGACCCCTCACCAAGAGGTATATGTCCTCCGGGGCGGGTTCACCGAGTTCCAAGATTTGTTCAAGGTTCGCGAAGTGGTCCAATACCCCGTATGATACCATTGATATAACCATTAATGCTAGGATGACCCTATGCTGGTAGAGAATTGGAGCAAAGAGGTCTGGGAAACAATATTTGACAGAGTTATGGCAATATAGCTAGAGATACCATCAGTGGTTCTGGACGTCGTCTTGTAGTGACACGACAATTAGCGCCAGATACTCCACTTGCTTGCTTACATACTGTACGTTTTAGCCTCCCATTTGGCGCCCTATCCATATGGTGACCAACCCTACCACCACTAGGCTTTTGCATGAGAACGGCTCTTGGCCTTGCGCGAATACCTCAAAATAGATTATTTACTAGACATTGCGCTGTTCTGTCGTCTCATCTACGAAACATGTCGACATTCTCTAGGCCTTCATTCCGGTATATTTCGCCGGTAGAGTTGAGTGAGTTGATGAAGGGTGATAAGAAGCCTGAGAAAGACTATGCAAGTGACCTGGTCCCCCCCCTGTTTTACCAACTAAATTCCTTAAACGTCGTCCAGGTAGTGGTAGACGTAAGAGATGATGACTTTATCGTGGGTCATTTATATCCCCACCCCTTTAACTCAGTCCAAATAACAAGCAATGAAGGGAGGAAATATTGTCGGATGCGTACGAGCACCGTCATATAACTACCTCACAACCGTCGACGACCTTGTGACAAAGACTAAGGACGTGCCCAAGATGATATTCCATTGCGCACTATCGCAACAGAGGTATGCCCTGGGCTTGTGCGTGTGGATTGACCTACGTTCATCGCCGTCTGTTACATAGAGGACCTAAAGCAGCGAGGATTTACGCAGAGACGCGGAATAACAGGCTCAACCCTGGGGAGACCTCTCAGCAAGAGATATATGTCCTCCGAGGCGGGTTCACTGAATTCCAAGCTTTATTCAAGGTTTGTGGAGTGGTCCAGCGCCCTATTTTATACCACCAATCTGACTGCAATGTCAGGATGACCCTGAGTTGGTAGAGAAATGGAGGAAAGAGGCCTGGCAAACGTATTAGTCTACAGGGCCGTGATAATTCGAAGGTAGATACACGCGTGTAAAAACACCAATGCTACGGCGTTTCACCTGTCGAGGTTGAAGATTCCAAATCTTTACGCTTGAGGTTTTTGACGTTTCTTTGGGGGAATTTTTCCGCGATGGTCTTCATCGCTCTGTGCTCTTTGGCTACAGCAGAGCGGCATGTATACCTATCGTACTTTCGCTTAGAGCTTGAGTAATTAAGCAAGGCATTCTAGGGCGTACCATGAAAACGAAGAAACTAGTACGAAAGTTCCTACGGCCCAATGGCAACTCAACAAGATGCCTGCGGATCTCAAGTAGTTTACTACAGGATCAAATGGGGTGGTGATGGTGCTCACGGCGACTCGAGAGGAACCTAATCCCTCCAACGCCTGCGGCCGTTCCAATGCCATAAAGCAAACTCTCCCTCGCGCATGGCATAGATGGAATACGCCGAAAGTCTTCCACCGGGTCAATCCTCTTGCTTCCGCATAGGGCACGATTCAGGAAAAACACGAGATGCCTAGAAGCTACAGACAGACCTTTAATGCCTCTAATGTTCTTGAAGTTCCCGCAGTTGGAGTTACAGCGGTTCCATCTGCTCCATTCTTATCGAGTTGTGAGTTGCTGGACATTCTGGGCAGCCTCTATGGTTTGAGGAAGTTGTCGCAACACATAGAACTCTAAAAGTCTTTTGGTTTTAGAGATTGGCGCCAAGGACAAACCCGAAGTGTTACCGTTACACACGTTGATGCTTTCCCAACAACCACCAGCGTCGCCCAGGCTCCGGCATCAAAGCAACATTCCCGATGGACTAAATTTGGACCGCGCTCTGTTACTTGCACTCATATTGGCCAGGATGCCGGCCCGTCCTACTCCTGCTCGGTCCACATAAATACCTTGCTGGGACCGCCGGCCCGCTCGATGCTCCCAACGTGTGCTTCTTAATGAACGGATTTAGCTTGGGTTCTTTCAATCGGTGCACATGATGCCTATGAGCACATTAGAGAACGTTTCTCTTGCTAATGACCTGCTGACTTACTCCATTCGGTGAACGAGGCTTCAAGCGCGACCGAGGTACTTAGGCTCGGAGTCGGGACACGCAAAGACTCATCTCATACCTCGACAAGCCATGTTATCTGCCTGGAGGTATACGTTCTCCTCGGCCTTGGTTGCCGGCGCACTTGGTGCAGTGACTATCACTCAGACATCGAGTGCTATCCAAGTTAGCAATGGCAAGCTCTCAGCTAGGTATGTCACATATCGGCTTCCAAGGTCGCCAAGTCTTTGAACATGTCTACTCAGCATGTCTAAGTCGAACGGTGTCATTACTACCATGTCTCTTAATGGCCAAGACCTGTTGGGAACGGGCAAGGGGCTTTATTTAGATTGCAGCTGCACCCCAAGCGGATTTTACGCACCCGGAACTTCCTCACCCAAGGTCACTGTTATCTCCGGAAACGACACATCCGGGGTCGCCTGGGCAGGTTTGGTGCTCCAAGACACCTACCCAGCCACAGGGCAAACGTTCCAGCAATATTGGTTCCTGAGGGATGGGGAGACTGGGCTACACTCGTTCAGCAGGGCGGCTTATTATAACAGTACTGTGAGCGTCTTCATTCTGGGACCTCGGCTGTTTACTGATCGTTTTGTAGACCCCTTTCTTGCGAGATTTTGCTGAATTAAGGACATTGTTCCGCCCCACGTCGAAACTTTGGACGCATCTATCCACAAACGAGAGACACTGGGCTCCTTTGCCTTCTGCAGAAGCGGTAGCCAACGAAGTTGTTGTGCAAGATGCAACGTACGCCGGCCCATTTCCCTTTAGAAGGCTACTCACGGTCCGACTTCGCTAACTCAGTTGGTACCTCGGAAATACGACCAATGATCCATATGTCCAGCAGGAAGCTGACTACTTTACAAAGTACAGCTTTGCAGCGATGTAAGTTGGTGCACATGTTCTGGTATTCTTTCACATATTTCTTTCGTTAGTTATCGAGATCATAAAGCGCACGGCTTGTATGCTGACGGTTCTACGTCAAACGGAACCGCGTATGGGGCCTGGTTGGTCATGAACACCAAGGACACGTAGGTCACACACGATATCATCGCTCGCGATTCACTTAAATTTTGCTTCTCAAGTTATTTTGGTGGGCCAATACATAGCGACCTTGCTGTAGACGGAATCGCGTACAACTATGTGGGTGCAAGGTTTCCTACTTGCGTCTTTGACAGTGGTTGCTGACCCCGCTCGCATAGATTATATCCAACCACCACGGTGATGGGTAAGTACTTTTCACAATGCACTGGTTATACGGTTTCTTACCTGCTGTCGCAGTGCACCGAATATTACAGGTGAATGAGGGTGTCTACTATTTTGGTTTCTAGACCACTCACTGGTGTATTTCAGACGGGTTTGATCGAACGTTTGGGCCATTCTACTACTACTTCAATTCAGGAACGAATACCTCGTAAGTTAAGGTTGACCCCAAACATGTCTGTCCCAACTCACCTCACTTTCATAGCCTCCAAGCACTGCGTAGCGATGCAGAGAAATATGCGGATCCCAACTGGAACTCCGTCTTTTACGACTCAATCGCATCGTACATCCCCAACTACGTGACGACCGCCCACCGTGGCTCCTTCTCGTTGACTGTGAACATACCAAGCGGCGCCAAAAACCCAATTGCCATCCTGACCCAGAATGGTGTTGACCCTCAAGATAATGCTGCAGATGTGAAGGCTTATCAATACTGGGGTAATATCACGAGTAGTGGAGTCGCGAGTATCCCTCGAGTCAAGGAAGGCACCTATCGGTTGACCATATATGCTGACGGTAAGCCTGATTTCGCTACTTGAAGGGGTTGGGCCTGATTTGGGAAAATCCATCTAGGTATTTTTGGCCAGTATGAGGAGGACAACATTGTGATCAGCGCCGGGGAGACTACGCAACACACAGTTGGATGGGTCCCCGAATCTGCGGGTAGGTCAACCACACCTCATATAACGAATTTGGCTCAAGGCGTTATGTTTATAGGTATGGAGCTTTGGAGGATTGGAACCCCAGACAAGACGGCAGGGGAGTTCCGTCATGGATTTGAAGGGGACCCGTCTCACCCCTTGCACCCTGAAGAGTACCGCATATAGTGAGTAGCGTAATTAGCATGTTGTTTCAACCAACTTACAGAGCACGTCTATAGCTGGGGGCAGTAAGTAACATTGCGTAATTTGTCAAGCACAACTAAGCAGCGGTTAGGTGGGATTTCCCAACCGACTTCCCAACCGGTATCAATTACACGGTTGGAACATCCAACGCAACTCGTGACTGGAATTACGTTCATTGGAGCGTATTTGGCCCCTCGTATACGCGACCAACTGCAGTCAGCACTAACATGAATAACTGGACGATCAATTTCAACTATGATAAGCTAGTACAGGCCAGCGCAACCGCTACACTTACCATCCAGCTTGCTGGAGCAAACACTGCGAGGTATGTGTGATTTATGTTGTCTATTGTGTAGGCCCTCATTAATGTCTTGGGCGGAAACAGCGGAAACACGGATGGTAAGGGCGGGTCACTAGGTTTTGTATGTGTACTAATCTGCTCAACATAGTACCGAACGGCGCATATAGTAACATCACATTGCAAGCGATTGTGAACGACCAAAAACCGCTGAACTTTGATGTCTTATGGTAAGCTAAATCGATTGTTTCCCCCTCGTGCCGTCTATTGAAGAGGTATTCCCAGGTATCAATCCAGCAGTTGCGCTGTACGGTCAGGTATAACGTGCCATAATATTGCGAAGAAGCTCCCGTTTTCCGGAAGTTGGCTGAAGCAAGGATGGAACAAGATAGTCCTGTCACTTCCCTTTAACACCCACTCTGCGTACATCCAGTACGATGCGCTCCGGCTAGAACTGAGCTCTTGAGGGCAGGAAGCGCATGGGCCGTTGTACCACTATGCGATTTTGTAGTTCAAGCAAGGCGAAATTACTCATTATGTCACAACAACAGCATACATAAAATACAATAGCGTGTTCACTAGGCCTCATCAATCTCCATAGGAATATCAGAGGACCCGACTGCAGCATTATCTAGCGCAGCTTTGGTCTTCCCGCCACGCCTTTCGGTGAGCCATGCTTCGATTTTCGCCTTCAGTTCCTCGTCTAATTTTGGTGCCGCATTAGACGTAAGATCGGGGCTTAAACTAGGCGACACTTACTCGAAACAACATCTTCAATCTTCAACGGTGACCTATTGAAGGGATCTGTTACATCAGAAAGCAAGTGTGCTTTGATGGTCGAGCGGTCAACAGTTGCCCGCGAAGATGGCAGTGTGACTGGGTCACGCATGAGCGTGTACATCAATGGGTCTTCGTGTTAGAGCTCTTGTTAGCCATGGGCCGATCAAGTTAAAGAACCCGTTACTCACCCATGAACTCCTCAGGTGCGTCGCTCAAATCATCCTCAGCTTCAATCAGTGCCTTGGCCTCCTCGACCGCATTGATAAACAACCTAAACTGTTCAATCTCCGTCTCCGACTTGATCGAATACTTCCTCACGATCGACGCCGCGTTCAAAAACACCTCTTTCTTATAACTTCGACCTTCGCTTGCCACAGCACGAACAAATGGTGCATCGCCGGACAGGTTAAGATACACCTGGAATATTTCGCCTAGAAGGGTACGAGGTTGGAATCGGTACTTTTCCATGTCCTTGACGTGTAGTGATGAGCACCGAGGTCCACAGAGCATGTCCAAGTTGTAGTTGAGCATTGCCGCGAGTCGGTCTACGATCTCCGGGGTAAGGAAGGCGGCCTTGGTCTCTTTCGTGAAGTCCCGCAAGAGACCAACAGTAGATTTGCTGAGCGTCGAGTAAGAAGTGGCCATTCCTTCGTATTGGCGGAAGTACTTCTCCTTTTCGCGGCGGTCTTCAACAGACATGGCTTCCCATTCCTCCTTGCGAGCCATGAGCTGTTGAATATCTTTGATGAGAGCAAGCTTAGTGAGGAGCTCGTCAAGCAAGTAAGTTGCGTCGTTCATGAGCAAGTTGGCAAAGCGAACGAATCTATCCGTATCCCTGGGTTAAATAGTCAGCCACGGAACGTACAGTAATCTAACAGGTATCATACTGTGCAGTCCTGCCGAGCGTCTCACGGTGGGTCGGGTTGGTCCAGATCGCTTTTAGGATGTATGAGATGTTGCGTCTAAGCCGGGAGCATATAAGCCGCGTGGTTGTGGGTAAACAAACCCACACATACCGAGACTCAAACTTGTCGTAGAATTGGCTGCTCGCGCCCGTTTGTTCCACTTCAACGTAGAACGACATTAGCGCTGGCATCAAGTGTTGAAGGCTCAAGGGAAGGCTATTGATCAATGGCCCAAGCGCGCCTTCCCTTTCGCGTCCATACGGAAGCGTGCCATAGAATAGGATCTAGTGTGGTTTTTAGTACAATTTCCCATCCCATGCGGCGAAACTAGATGCAAACCTGGAGTAACTTGGACTTGAGGAATGGGTTCTTGATGTACCAAGTAGATGATAGGAACGTGAGAATGAACTTCAATAGCTCAGTCTTGACGGAGATATCGATCATATCGGGCCGTGACCTACCCGCCGAGAGTTCAGTATTGCCAAGTTCTCTAGGAAAAGTTTACTCGCCTCATGATGAACAAATAATAGTCGACAATATCCTCCACAAAGTATTCAGGGAGCATTCGGAAATCTTCTGGGATCTCCTCGGGCAGGGGTAATCTGAGCGTTGAACGTCATGGTGAGCGCATGTCTTAGAGGGTATAAACGCATACATACGAGATAGTCCTGGACGGGTGCTGATGTGTCGGGTCAACCAACCGCATAACCCACACCATCAAGAAATTCGTCAGCGCAAGGTTGCGGAGGGTAAGTTCAGGGTCGAACAACTGCACTTCGTATGCATATTGTTCTTGCTGGAACTTGGCCTTGTCTGCCTGAACACCGCGGTACCAACGGTCAGAGGGATGAACATGACGCTTTCGGGGGTTTCACACCTTCACGCGATCTACCCTTGCCTGATATACTGCTCGCTGCGGCTGCTCTAAAGTCAGGGTCCGCCGAGCCAGTTGCAGGACTATAGTCACCTACCCCTACTGGTAGCTCAACTGCCTCGGCTGTCTCAAGCCACTTGTCGATCTCGTGCAGATGCTTTAGGATCTCGTCGTGTGTCCCGATGGTGCGTACGATCCCAAGGTGGTTGAATCCAGCGCAAAGGAAGAATATATCTGAGATAAAGTTTTGCGGAACCACTGCATCCCAAACGGTTAACTCATTCCAAACTTAATTGGGCAACACCGAAGGCTCACCACCACCTTCGGTGACACGCTTCTCCCATGCGCTGGCTTCCTCTTGAGTCGCTTTCAACCTGGTTTCTTCGGCCAGGTTGACACGCGAGGACATCGCAAAGTACTTGGGGTCGATGCGATCGATCTATAACACGAGCCAAACGAATCAGCTGCTACGAGGCGGTGTAACGAGGCGGAACAATGTTACTTTGCTAAACTTGGCATCCAAAAATGGCTCGGCAAACCTCAGCAACACCGCCTGCAAGTTAATCATAAACCCGTCCGACGCGACCGTTTGAGGGTCCACCTAGATCATTTAATCAGCCTTGGCAGTCTCTGCACGGGGTGGCTGAGAAATGTACATGAGCGCCAGCACGCTTTGCATTGATATTGAGTGCCGTCGAAAAGTACTGTAGGACCTGTTCGCGGGACTCGGGCGACGCACGCACGATGGCATTGAATATCAAGAAAAGTGATTGCTGAGTAGGCGCTTTGAGTACTCCCAACGAGATCGCGACTTAAGAATTGAGATACATACCTGAAGATTCACCAGAGTTGCGCGTAGATTTGTATTTGTTGATTCCAGGTCTGAATGAGTTCTCTTTTCAGGTTCCGAGTAGTATGATTGGGCAATGTTCGGCTGTGGAAACCGAATTTAGCCCAGCAAATTTAGCATAGAATCAAAATAAACCACTTGCCCATTCACGCGCAAAGACACTTAATCGGGCAAGCGGTCCAAGCAATGAGACGGACTCGATAGTATGCGGGGCTGCGTCTTCTGGCAACCACGTAGGAAATCGAGGAAGCTGCGGGCGGAACGAAAGAATGAGGCTACAACCTTTATTAAGCAAATCGGATGTACTCACCGCCATTGCGACATTTTTGTCTGAAACAAGCGCTTCCAGTGCTCCAACGACCCCCCTCCACTCTGACCCTCCACCTCCTAGCCCTTCAGCGGGCAGAGTTTCGATTACCATATCGATCACACCGCCAAACAGTTCCTCTAACCCATCGCCGGCGAATCGTTTCGCAAGATCTCCCATGAAATACTCCACGTCCCCAGCGCCAAGACCGAGAGCGGTCGATCCAGCATTGAGTGGTGCAGAGCTGAGGCTCAAAAGGCTGGGCAAAAGCTCTTGTGCTCCTAAAGTTACACCTTCGGGCTGAGGGAACATGGTAGGATCTTGAAGCGTAAGCCCAGCATAAGAGACAATTAGATTTTGGAGAAGGGCCAAGACGGCTGTTGTGTGCTGCAAGTCGGATAGTGGAGGTGGTTTGCGTGAGAGTTGAGTTCGGGTGAGCTGGATGCGTTTCCAGCATGCCACGAGGTACGCCAGCGAAGTCTGAAGGGGCGGTAGGGATATGAGGACAGTAAGGAGCTCGGGATCTTCCGTAGGGCTACGGGGATCAAGGCTGAGTCGCTCGATGAGGAGACGATCCGCGAGGTCAGAGGTTAGTTTAATGGGCTGGGGGATACCTTATTGGGCAAGGGTTAGGTTTTAGTGACAAAAAATACGGGAAAAAAGCACTTGAGTTTTCCTCCAAGAGCTCTTCGCGCGTGCTCTTCAGCCATGTAATACTCCAGCCCGACTTTTCTGCTTGTTCGCGCTGTCAAAAATGCATAAGTCGCATTTTCTGTGTTAAATTTTGTACGCTTACATCGAGTGTGACGTTGAAAACTTTACTAATTGTATCCGACTCCCACTCAGGCAAGTTGAGTGAAACAGGCTGCTGGGGCGTGGGTTTCACTATCAGACGTGGGGCAGCTTCAGTAACTGGCGCTTTGGGCTTTGGGGCAGGCGGTGGCTTAGGTGCCGCGACAGCTGGAGGTGGGACTGGGACTGGGACTGATGCTGGGGCAGAGGATCCAGCACTCGAATTGCCTGAAGCTGAAGGAGGACCACCTAAACGAGCGAGGCGTTTCATGCGAATCTAAACGAGTGTAAGCAAAGCTAAAACAATATATTAATTCAACATACACGCTCCATATCCTCTTGAGGGGTGTTGAGTGGTGCAGACATGATGATTCTCTAATGTGGCTGCTGTAGTAGTAAAGGCGAAGACGCGTCCGCTATGAGGAGCAGGGTGTAACCACGTAATCATCTCTCGGCGCTTCCCGACTCGACCCCCAGTTTACTTCCACCACAATGTCTCTCTTAAACCTATATCGAGGTTTACCCCTTCTCGCTGGATTTTCTAGGAGCTTCTCGAACAGTCATATAAACCTTGCTGGCTACAAGCTCAAAACTCATACTGGGACTAAGAAACGATGGACGGCAATCGCGAATGGGATGTTCAAGCGCGTGGGTTTCCATTAAAATCAGTTCGACAACAAGGATATTAAAAAAAATCCTCGATGCCCTTCAGGCAAAATGCGGTAGGCGACACCTCAACACCCACATGTCTGCGTCTCGTATCAATAAACTCGGTCAAACCGCGATCTCGAATCAATGGCAAACCAAACACTTACGCAAACTTCTACCCAATGCATAAGCAACACTCGGCTAGTTGCCTGTATGTAATGTCTCATCTTTACTCCATCTGTCACCATCTAAGTCATGTAAAGTGGCCTGTAGATCCAAATTTATTTCATTGCTGCCCTACCCACCAAGCCCGCGTTCCTGTGCCGAACAAATTTCAGAAGTTCCCCTTCCATTGTAGACGCCAGTACACCGGCATATTTAGCAAACAACCATGCTATACATAGCCATCCCGCTCATTTCATGCCCTTAAATTATTGAGAGGCCCCTCCACGTGATCATACTCCGGACCGACGCAATTCTCGACGGCCCGCCTGGCTTCTTTCCCCATAAACATGCTGGCGACCGTGCTATTTAACCTTCCGTTGGCACTCGGGGTATCTATTGACGCACAAGATGGGGCCCCACTCAGTCAAGACCGGCTTGCTTTCTCTTTTGCCGTTAGCGTGGCAAGCTGCGGCGACGCTGACGGTGAGCGAGAGTTCTACAACCTTCACCTTGCAGAATGACCGCCTTAAGGCAATGTGAGTGTTCATATCTCCTTTTAATTCACCCCTTTACCCAACATGTTCCCGTCCGTAGTGTCAACAAACCAGGCGGTAACATCAAGACTCTGACTCTCGACGGTACCTCCCTTCTCGGTACAGGCCAGGGCCTCTACCTCGACTGTTACTGTATCCCTTCCGGCTTTTACACTCCGGGAAGTACATCACCCACCCTAGAGCTCATGAATGGAACAGACTCGACGGGAACCAAATGGGGCGGCATTGCATTAAGGGAGACGTATAAGCCGACTGGACAGGTCTTTGAGCAGCTCTGGTTCCTCAGGGACGGAGAGACAGGGTTGCACTCCTTCACGAGACTCGCTTATTTTAATGACACAGTGAGGTGAATCCAAAATATAGATGAAATGATTCTAACGCCTCGCATACAGGTGCCATTTTTGCGCAACCTCCAAGAGCTGCGTACTCTGTTTCGCCCCACCACTAGCCTGTGGACACATTTGTCAACGAATAAAAAGCAGTGGGCACCCCTGCCGTCTACAGCCGCAGTCTCAGCCGAAGTGGTCGCGCAAGATGCAACGTGAGTACTCGCTGCTTGATGGTGAACTATCCATAACCCTTTGCTCCTTCCTTGCAGCTGGTATCTTGGGAACACGCCGAATGACCCCTATGTGACGCAAATGGCTGATTACTTCACGAAGTACACATTTGCCGATAGGTACTTTCCCGATGCCCCTACCCCTGTCCTTGGTTATACTAATACTCTCGACAAATAGCTGGCGCGACCACAAGGCACACGGCCTATACGCCGACGGCTCTACGTCAAATGGCACCAATTACGGAGCGTGGCTTGTCATGAACACTAGGGACACATATTTCGGTGGCCCTCTTCACAGCGACTTGACCGTCGACGGAATTACTTACAACTACATCGTCTCGAACCACCACGGGGATGGAACTCCAAATATCACGAACGGATTCGATCGCACCTTTGGTCCGTTTTACTATCATTTTAACTCGGGAAAGAACGCTAGCCTCGCGGACCTCCGCGCTGACGCCGAGAAGCTCGCCGACCCTACCTGGAACTCCGCATTCTACGACTCTATTGCATCTCATATACCCAACTACGTCACTACCTCTGGCCGCGGCACATTCAGAGCTAAGATCAACTTGCCAAATGGTGCGATCAAGCCAATTGCAGTGCTCAGCGTAAGTGGGTACGACTTCCAAGCAAACGAGATCGATACAAAGGCGCTGCAATATTGGGGGGACATCAAATCGGACGGAACTATCGAAATCCCGAGGGTCAAGGCCGGGAATTATCGGCTTACCGCATACGCAGAAGGTCAGTTCTGAAGATTCTTTGTACAAAACCAAAGTGACATTGTCGCGCCAGGGATATTCGGACAGTATGTTCAGGACAATATCGCGGTCAAGGCTGGAACTTCGAATCCTGTGGTGCAAGCTACCTGGAAAGAGGAGTCTGCCGGTAGGTTGATGTCTTGCCCGCTTTCAGTTTTTCTTACTCGTCGTACAGGGACTGAAATCTGGCGGCTGGGTACTCCTGACAAGGCCGCTGGAGAGTTCCGCCACGGCTATGCACTTGACCCCAACAAGACACTGCACCCTGAGGAATACCGCATATAGTGAGATTTCCCCTACTCTCCACATCTACACTAAGAAGCTAACCTGGTTGGATTTAGCTGGGGCTACCATGATTTCCCGACTGACTTCCCTAATGGTGTCAACTTCACCATTGGAAAGAGCAATATCGCCAAGGACTGGAACTATATCCACTGGAGCGTATTTGGGCCAAGCTACACCCGCAAAACTGCTGTTTGGGATAAGATGAACAACTGGACCATCAATTTTGATTACCTGCAGAAGCTCAAGCCGAAAGCAGGCTCCCAGGCCACGCTGACTGTACAACTTGCAGGTGCTAAAACTGCGAGGTGAGCAATAAGATTTTATTAGAAACTGTATATTGACAGCTATATGTGGTTTTGTCAGCGGAAACACCGATGGTAAGCAAGCCCGGGGGTATATATTCAAGTACTGAGGCTAACTCCAACATGCAGTTGACAACGGAGCATACACAAACTTTGACCTCAACGTGATTGTGAACGGAAACACGCCGCTTCCCTTCCACATTCCATGGTGCGTGGATAATTGTATATGAACCACTTGTCCTTAACCCTGCCATACCAGGTACCAATCGAGCAGCTGTGGCGTTCGCTCAGGCATTTCATGCTACAACCTTGGGGAAAGACTGACCTTCCCGACCACGTGGCTAAAGAGCGGCCACAATTCCATCGTTTTGAGCTTACCATTCAACGCAACAGACTATGAGAGTGCGGTCCTACCGGTAAGAGCGAGGCATTCGAATATTGGCAACCGGGTTTGCGAACTAAAACCTTCTCCATCACCAGGGGTCGATTTACGTCCAATATGACGCGCTTCGTCTTGAGGTCAGCTAAGAATAGTCGTAGAAATGCCCGTGTGCAGTAGTTCTAGGCACGTCACAAATATTAGCTGTCTTCTTCAGCCTTCGCATGTCTTCTGTGCGTCCGAAATTAAATTAGCTTCACACCACCCCGGCCCGCCCATTTGCCCCGGACCGGAGCCCCACAACATCCCCAAACTGCCCCTCGGTCTTCCCTCGTCCTTACCGCGGGATATAAAGTCTCGCGCATAGAAGACGATGACAACCGCTCTCCGCCATGCGTTCCTCTAGTTTACTGTTCGTGTGTTCGTTGGCACTGGGCTTGGAGGCCAAGTCAGTTTATGAGGCCTGCCAGTCGACAAGGGGAAAGACGTTGGACCCTATCGCAGGGTGCCCAATTGGTGAGCTTGTTGGCGTTGACGAGCCTCAGTGTTGTACTAAATGATTTATAGGGACGAAGTACGTCTCTAAAAATGACACCCGAGCTCCCTTCAAAAGCATTCAGGCAGCTATTCTTTCGCTGTAGGTACCCTTTTGACACAAGGTCGAACTTCGAATAGCCTGAACTTTTATCGCCAGTCCGCAAGACACCTCTCCCCAATGGGTCCTGATCGGAGCAGGAATATATAAAGAGGCTATCAACGTCACACGAAAAGGACCCACAACTCTGCTCGGGGCTACGAACCATGCTGACAAATGTATGCCCGTCGCCTTCAGTCACTGAGTCTGATCTGTCTAACTCTAATTTCAGACGTACAAAACCTTGTCACGGTGTACAACACAACCTTTATGAACCAAGCGACCCAAACGGCTAGTCAAGACAACGCAGACACCCAAGTCCTCACGGTTGCTCCTAACAAATACTCGGTATGGACTGGCAAAGGATTCTATGGGGACACTCCCGAGCCGGTGCCAAATGTAAGTGTAATTTAAGCGGGCTGGTTTATGGATCCCCTCTGAACCGATGGGTTTTTTGCCCTGAAAGGAGTGGGGGTGCACAGACTTCAAGGCCTATAACATTAATTTCGAGAACCGGGCAGCGAACCAGTCGGTTGGGCCTGCACTTGCGGTCGGCGTCGCCTTTGCGCGAGCATCCTTCTATGGATGTACGTTCAAGTCGTACCAGGATACGGTGTTTGTCGGAAAAAATGGATCGGCGGTGTTCAAGGGTAGTGAGGTCGCTGGATCAACGTGAGTAGGGATAATACCCTTCAGTAGGCTGTTCGGACCTAATAGGGTTTACGCAGCGACTACATCTACGGTTTTGGCACGGCGTATTTCATCGATAGTACTTTATCCAACCGAGGCGGCGGTCGGTAAGTTTCGGCCTTTCCCCAAGGAACAAAGATCTAGCTGACTGAAAGCATCCTAGCCTGACCGCTTGGAAAGGTTAGCTATATGCGCTGCGCATTACCCATGATAAACTAACGCCACTCGAAGGCGACGATCGCTACTCGAACAAGAATGGTGCCTACTTTGACAGATGCAGCATCGTCAAATCCCCGGATGCCGACCCCACTCTAAACCTGACTGGGACGATGGGCCTCGGTCGTCCTTGGAATAACTTATCGACGGTAGCCATCATGGATGTAAGCTACTTTTACGGTGTATGCCATAGGGTTAGGATTAAAGTTGCGCCACTTAGACCTACATGGATGAGACGGTGATGCCTGCCGGTTACACGATCTGGGCCTCGACGGATCCTCGGTTCAACTACAATGTTACTTACTTTGCAGAGTACAAGAGCCATGGTATGTCTTCAAGTAATCATGATATCTAGCTGGTACTTAACGTGGTGCAGGACCGGGGTGGAATGCGACCGCTCGCGACAAGTCGGTGGAACGCATCTTGACGCGTGCGGTGGACATGAAGCGTTTCTCGCTGGGTAGTATTTTTGGGGCTGACTTGACTTGGATCGATTTCTCGTACTAGTTGGCTGAACTTGATATCATACATTTACTGTCTTGAAGTATGTGTATGCGAGCCCAAAAAAGTAATCGCTCATAATCCAACCACAATGTGGGATTCCATTGAAAACAGGATATCAATCTCTTACTCGACGTCTACATTAATGATCTTGATATCCTCAAGCGGCTTATCCACCTTGTTCACCTTGACGTTCTCGATCGCGTGCACAACCTCGAGCCCGTGCACCACACGCCCAAACACTGTGTGCTTGTTGTCCAGCCACGGTGTCACGACAGTGGTTATGAAAAACTGGGAGCCGTTGGTGTTGGGTCCTGCGTTGGCCATACTGAGTGTGTATGGTCTATTTTCATGTCGTTAGTTAGGGGAAGGGGAAGGGTGAAGGAGGAACCTACCGGTCGTGCTTGACCGCGGGTGAAAATTCGTCCTCGAACTCTCTGCCCCAAATGGACGTCCCACCTGTTCCGTCTCCCAACGGATCACCCGTCTGAAGCATCTGAAAACGCATTAAACTCATCAGCCTGCACACAAACAAAACGCACTCTCAACTCACAAACTTCTTAATAACTCGGTGGAAGATAACACGCTCAAAGTACCCGCTTTTGGCATGCCCCACAAAGTTCTCAACAGTCTTGGGCGCATGCTCGGGGAAAAGCCGGAGATGAATGTCGCCCATGGTCGTATGGATGACAGCGGATGTGCCGAGCGAGGCGGCTGATTTGACAGGCTGGGTCGAGGCAATGGTTTGCTCTTCGCGTGTTGGCTTTTCGTTGAAGACGTCGCGGTCACCGCTAAGTTTGTTATCTCTGTCAAGTCCAGTGAGTTTGAATAGTCCAGGTAGGTGAGGAGTGGACGTACTCTGGTTGTTGTCGGGTGAACATGTAGAAACGCGGTCTTTTGTAAGCGGTACAAAACAGAGTCGGGTCCCGCTCCTCCTTGTTAGCTAATATAGGATTGGCGGACGCTACCATAGCCTAAGTAGAGAAGGGTCAGTCAACCACCAAGTCCACGTCAGAGCCACCTACGATAGTAGTCAATGTCTTCTTCGCTGGTGCTCCTTGGTATAAAGCCAAGTTCAACCACCTTCCAGTCTCATCCTTGCCCAACAACCGAACGACCCGATTCGTGACAGTATTAACAACTGCCAAACCCTCCATCAATCGCTACTCAAACCACGACCACTCTACCCACCTTTAATCCCGACCAACGTCGGGTATAAAACCAACGTCCCACTCTCATCCCACACCGCCGAAATGGTCGCCAACACCCTCGGGTCCTTTTCGATCTCACGTTCCACCGCCAGGCGCCTACCAAACTCCATATCGTCGAGCTTGTGCGCCGCCGTGCCGGCCTGCTGCATCTCCTGGATCGCAGTGAGGGACTCGTCATACCGGCGAGTCATTTTACCCGTGAGGGTGTTGAAGATCCGGACCTGGCGGTCGGTGCTCGAGGAGAGTGTGACAAAGTGGGAAGAGTTGGGGGAGAATGTGAGGGATGTGGGGACGGATTTTGTCTGCACAAGTCGTGTAAGTAAGGAATGCTGTGGTGGGTGTGAATTGAGGCGCACCTTTTTGAACTCGTAGAGGTCTGTGCTACTTTTAAATTCCCACATGCCCGGGACGTCCTTTGGTGGTTCATATGGCTCACGCGGTTGCCAGTATTCGACGAATCCGGATTCGTCGGCAGAGACGACGGTGTCAAAATGGTCGGTGTACTAGCTTTATGTGTAAATATCACTTTATGGACCAAACCAGGTGTAAACGATCGGGACGCTTACAGTCATTAGGTGCACAGGAGAACGGTGCAAGTTTGGAATAGCCTGCAAAGGAGTGCCGTCTCCCCGTCCGTCATAAATGCGGATGGTAGAGGAATTTGCGTCCGAACTAGATGCGCAAGTCAGTCAAGAGCCCTAAGAAAATAAACAAATGAACGTGCATGGCGAGCAGCGCCTGCGCCTGTCCCCTCCTATGCACCCAACACGTAGTCTTGGGCGTATAGTCCAGCTTGAGCATATTAATCATATCTACCACACACAATATTAAAAACAGGCCACACCAGAGTAAACGCACACGCACCAAAATTGATCACATCAAACACCTTGACGGTGCCATCGTCCGCAATACTCGCAACGACTGTGCCATCCGTCGAGGCCGTGACAGCGATAATGGGGGACAGGTGTGCGCGGTAATGTTTGACAAACTCAATGCCGGTATTTTGTTTCTTCCAAAACTTGAGGTGTCCGTCGATGGAAGTTGTGATGAGGAAGCCGGTCCTGCGATGAGTCATAGTTGAGCGACAGAATAGGCAAAGGCAAAGGACTCGTTGCTCACTTGGTCATAATGACATAGTTGAGAACGTCACGGTGCATGAAGCTTTTGGAATACCTATCCGCGCTTGGCAGATGGTCTAGAAACAGCCGTTCGTGAGGTAGAACTAGTAATCACGCGTTAGCCGACGTCAGCGCAGACTAGACAACATTCCCGACTAACCCTTTCGTTTTTTACGCGTGGCCCCATCGCCCGCAGCACCCTCCGCCGACATTGGCATTGGGCCGATATCATCGTCGTCGTCATCTTCTGCGGCCTCGGGCATAGGTCCCGGCATCTCTTCCTCGGCATCTGCACCTTGGTCACTGATACGTGCACGCTTGCGTGTAGCAGCGGCAACAGCAGCCGGGTCTTGCGCGTCGTCGGACATGTGGGAGGAATGCAAGTGGCGGGCGTGGCGCGTCCAAACAGATCCCAACGCACGTGCTTTCGGGACCACTCGGAATGGCAAGTAAAAAGTTCGACGCGCATTCTTCACCCACGACTACCAGCTCCCCCTCACTACCTCTTTACGATGGCCGCTACTCAACCTGTCCCGCCCAACTGGAAGGTCAGTCTGCGCGCTATCTGACGCGCCTGAATTGGATGCTGACAGAATTGGGATTGTGTAGGATCTTGGCAAGTCGTCCAACGACTTGTTGTCCAAGGATCTGCCCATCTTTGGGACCTCGCTCGAGGTCAAGACCAAGACGCCTACTGGTGTCGTGTTCAAGGTTGCTGGCACGCGTGACACCAAGACCACTGCGATCAACGGCGACGTCGAGGCCAAGTACCTCGACCCAAAGAACGGCCTTACTGTCACCCAGGCCTGGACTACAACCAACGCCCTCCGGTGAGTCCCGATCACGCCATATCGCGACATCTTTTTACTCATTTCTGTTGTTTTCTAGCACGCAGGTCGAGCTCGAGAACCAGATCGCCAAGGGCCTCAAGCTGGACGTGACCACGACGCTCTTCCCAGAGAAAGGCAACAAGTCTGCGCTCGTCAATGCCGTGTGGAAACAGCCCGGCCTGCACTCGCGCGCAGTCATCGACCTGTTCAAGGGACCGACGTTTACGGCCGACACTGTCGTCGGGCGCGACGGCTTTTTGCTGGGCGGCGAGGCATCGTACGATCTCACGTCGGGCAAGCTCACGCGGTACGCTGCTGCGGTCGGGTTCTCCGCGCCCGAGTATGCGGTGACGCTGCACGGGTTGAGCAACTTTTCGGCATACTCTGCGAGCTACTACCACCGTGTGTCTCGCGACGTCGAGGCGGGTGCCAAGGCGGTGTATGACACCAAGGCGGCGACGGGCGGCGTGAATCTCGAGGTTGGCGCCAAGGCGTGAGTTTTTGCAGATTTTTTGGTGCGCAGGGTCTAATGGCGCATATAGGTACCTTGATTCGGCCGCTTTTGTCAAGGCCAAGATTAACAATGCCGGCGTGCTCGTTCTCGGATACACCCAGGCACTTCGGTGAGTTTTGACTGATCGAGGAGAGGCACGTTCTCACGGCCTTTCCAGTCCTGGTGTCCGCGCGTCGTTTGGTCTTGCCCTCGACACGCAGCGCCTCAACGACACGTCTGCTGGCCCCGCTGCGCACAAGGTCGGTGCCAGCTTTACGTTTGAAGGCTAAACGACTGTATATACGTGCCACGACGTGGACAAAAATGATCATGTACCCCCAACATCTTACAACAAGCTTCGAAAAGTGAAATCACTGAGGAATAAACCAGCTCACGTGACTCGGTCTTTAATTACGTTAGAGCAGCTCATCCAGGACATCTTCGTCCACCAGCCAGAGCAGACGCACGAAATTCGCCAAAAATCAGATGGCAGCATACTATAGCGGCCCCCGCGTCAGATTGCCATCGAACCGCTCGCTGCAGCTGACTGACCCGTCCTCGTCGAGCTCGTCGCCACTCGCCTCCCCACCTGCGCCTGCACCGGTCTTGATTTTCCCAGCGCCGTCCTCGGAGCCTGCGTCACCTCACCCGTCTGGCTTCCACCCCCGCGCCCGGACCAGCAGCTCTCTTGCCTATGGCCCGCTCAGACTCCGCCACGTCCGCGTCGACTCGAACGCGTCGTCGGCGTCGCTGGTGGTGTGCTCGTCCGCGACAGATCTCAGCAGCCCGCTCTCGGCCAACAGCCCGCGGCTGGCGCGGAGCCCGCTGCAATCCGCGAGCGAGTGGGAGGACCTCGAGGCCGTATCTGGGCCGAGCACCGCAAGCGGAACGGCGTCTAGCCCGTTGACGCGCGAGCGAATTGTGCGGTTGGGGAGTGCACGGATGATCCCGTCGAGCTGGCGCTCGGGCTCTGGCTCGGCGGAAACACCGTCGGTGGAAATGTGGGAGTGGACGACGACAGGGAGCGAGGTCGAGCCGGAGGGGAGCCGGGGACTGTGGGCCGAGAACGAAACCAACTATGAGGATGCGCTGTCGCAGTTTCATTTCCCGACGTTGGACGAGTCGCGGTGTGTGCGCGTGGTGACTGGTGTGGGTGGCGCAGAAGCCGATCGGCGCGATCAGCGGGCCGGGGCGGTGCTCTCGACACTGGGGTGCGCGCGGCCGACACACCCCTCGCTGGGCCAGCGTGCAATGCACCTCCCGTTCCGGTTCGTGCTCGAGACGGTGCTGGGGATCAGCCCCGCGACGCTGATGCTGCTGGAACGCGGGTGCCACGAGCCCGAGACGATCGAGCAGACGGGGCTGTTTGGGGCGGCGTCGACGGGCGCCGCGTTCGATGCGGGTGCAGACGGGAACGAGGACGACGTGCGGCCGCGGGTCTGCCTGGAGCTCGACGCGGCGCGGACCGTGCGGCGGGGGCTTGACGCGCTCGCGAGCGAGGGGCTGCCACTGCCACTCGGGGTGTCTATTTGCTTGCTGACTTGGATCCCGCGGCGTGTCTGGGCTGCTGTTCCGACTATGCCTAAATGGCGCAGCTGAGATGCATGCTGTATTCTAGATGTGTATGCGATTGCTCCGCCGTGCGTGCGAGCCACGTTGTGTTTCCGGGCGAGCGCGTGTTTGACGTCATGTCGCGTTTCTGCCACGCGTCCGTGGGAGCGCTGGGGCGGCGACGGTCATGTCGGCGGCGGCGGCGGCCAGTGTCTGAGCAGCGACGACGGCAGCAGCGCCGGGGCGGGAGCGGGGGCGGGGCAGGCGGCAGCAGACACGCGCCTACCGCCGGCAATCAGAGGTCAGGGCATGGATATTTTTGTTTGGCAAGGTTGGTGGGCCTCGTGCGCTACCTCGACGTTTCCTGCCCTCGAGGCAGACAGCGCCTTGAGTCGCTTCGTGAGCTTGATGCTTGACCCCGCCCGGCTGCGAGCGTCCCTCTGCATGCACACAACACTAGATTATCTCCCATTTCTTGCGCCGCGAAAACTCGTCTCTAAATATCCCCGAAAACTGCCCCGAAGCTTCTGCCTCTCTCCTGCGGCTTCGCACGCCCCGGTCGGCGACGACGCTTCTCCAGTCCGCCGCAGATGATGCACAACTCCCCCCAGTCCCACCATCCCCGCCACTTTCCGCTTGCGCACCACCCAGACCCGATGCTCCCCGGTTTCCAGCAGACCCAGCAGCAGCAGCAACAGCACCACGCGCTCGCTGCACAGAACGACATTCCGCCCATGTTCGACGACGTCCAGCAGCCACCCCCGCCCCGCAAGCGTGGTGGCCGTGGCCCAGGCAAGAAGGACGTGGACCGTCCCAGCATCTCCGTCCGGTGAGTCGTCCGTCTGCGCGCCCCGGCCCCCGCTCACGCCCGCCCAGCTGGGAAGAGGGCGATCTCACAGAGCGCCTCATCCAGGCCCTCGAGCGCCCCGACCGCCAGTGGCACGCGGTCATCGCCCAGGTCGGCCCAGAACACACCCGCGTCGTGATCGGCGTCCCCAAGCGCGACCTGCAGCGCGAGATTGCCCGCCATCTGTTCGCAAACGACCCCCGCTACGACCTCGAGGACAAGCGCACGATCGAGCCGCTCGCCGTCAGCGTCAAGAACAAACTGTTCAAGTGAGTGAGTTGGCATTCCTCATTTCCGGCCCGTCTCGGTCATGTGACTCTGCGAGCCAAAACTTTGCATCTAATCGCCCCTCCAGAATCGTCAATCTCTACCAGGACTGCGAACGCGAGCTCAGCGAATGGCAGGGCATGTTCACCGACGAGCGCGAGATTGCCGCGTCCTCGGACCCCAACGTTGCCGCCGCCTGGGGTACGTCCTCCTCTCTTGAATCGACCTCTTCTCAGCCTGGTGCTGCCTATCCTTTCTGGGCGCCCGTGTCACTGATCCTTGATGCGCGATGACGCTTGACGTCCTGGGCCCTTTGTCCTCGTTTCAACCTGCTCCAATATCCCCGCTCCGTTGTGTTGTGAACGCGTCGCTCACCCATCGAATCAGGCAGGGTCAAAGAAAAGCTTCCTCAATTCTTTCGCGTGCGGGACTTGATCAAGCGCACGCAGACCACCAACGTGTCCACCAATTCCATCTCGTCTGGCCAGACCTCGCCGACGCGCGCGACGACCGCACAAAACCCACAGCAGACGCGTGCGGCGACCCAGGCGCCCCAGATCCCCACCCCTCAGACCCCGCGCCATCCAGCTTCTGGATCGCTCGGCGAGTCTTCCACCAGCGCCACGCGACCGCCCATGCAGACGCCGGGCCATTCCGTCGCGACTCTGGGCCTCAATTTGTCCGGCCAGCATAGTCCTGCGACTAGGACTTTTGTGCAACAAGGCCAACCGCATGGGGGAAATATGTCATTCTCCTACGGCATGGGCGGAGCAGTGTCACAACAGACGCCACACCTGCAGCATGCGTCTACTCAACAACAACAGCTCCAACAGCAGCAATTTCAGCAGCAACAACAGGCTCAAGCCCACCAGGCCCAGCACCACCAGGCCCAGCAGCAGCGCCTGCAACACCAATCCCAACACCAGCCCCCGCACGCCCTCTCGATACAACAGCATCAGCATCGGCCATATGGTCCTACAGGCACCGCAGTTTCTGGTCCGACGTCTGCTTCGGCCCCTTCCCCTTCATTTCCCCCTGCCCAGAATATCTTGACACGCTCGCCTGCATTGCCTCCTCCAGCCGCGCCGATCCCCGGATCTTCATCTCAACGCCCCACAAGCGGACACAGGGCCCCCTCGGTAGCCCGAACGACCGGTGGCCCCTCGCGTGGTTCACCCATCGGCCGACACAGCTCGTCGCCGTCCCCGCCGCCTCTTAGCCCTCCCATATCGGCTGCGCGGATGATGAATTTCCTGGAAGGACATGAGACCCGGAAGCGGAAGCGGGAAGAAGACTGGCTTTCGTTGAAGCGCATGCGGTACGAGGAACGGGACAAGGAGCGCATGGAGCGAGAAAAACAGCGCCAGCACGAGAAGTACGCTTAATTATTTTGCAAAATTCCCGCGCGACATCCGACTGATTAAAAACCCACAGGGAGATGATGCGGCTGCGCATCGAACTTGCACGTGCTTCGCGCGGCGAGCATGAGCTTCTGGAGGGGGAGCACGACTTAGATCATTTGGGGCTGCGTGAGGCACCTGGGTGACTCACCGTGTAAATCCGTTTTGCTTATTTCTCCGTATACCTCCGGACAGCGATCCCAGTCTAGCCTGACATTCTTATTATTAACTTGGCATCGTTATTATGCGCAACCCATACCTTTCATTATTGGCATCTTTTCACATCATTTCATCTCTCCGCATGACACTCAGCTTTTCCATCCGGCCTGCTATTCCGTCTCTCGCTGCGACTGCTTTTCGTTAACACTAATTCCGGGCGAATCGTCAACATTAGCTTTCGTTCTCGACTTCTTCCACCACGACCGCCCATGGGCCACGTTCTAGGCCGCCTGTACACGCTCCTTTTGTTTCCATCACATAACCTTCACTGTTGTATCATAACCATCTAGGTTTGTGTGGCTTCTATCATCTTGCTATCGGGATTGTGTTCTAACTTCTATATACACTTATAACGTCTGTAAGATATTGGTATTGGTTCACTCTTTCCTTTTTCCTTGGCTATCTAGATTATGTGTGTTGTGTATGCCTCGCTATCTTATTCTTATGGTTTCGTGCTATCATCGCCTATCTGTGGCACCCAGCCAGGCTGGTCGACCAGGGTTAAACGTCAGCTGCGGGGCGAGAATACAGTCCCGAGATCGGAGCGAGCACAAAAAAAAACACACGCATGGCCACATCGATGGGGTCGCGTGTGCAGGGGTGGCGGCGGGGGCCGTGCTCCCAAGTAGTGCAAGGACCGATTTAAGAAAGGATAATCATCGACTCTCGAAGGTGCACTGATGAAATTCCAATATAATCCTCACAATAGTGGCGACCGCGTGAAGGGGAGCGCGTCTGCCGTATCAGGGCGGGCTCATGGGCTCACCGGCGGATCAGATGTGATGGTCTGGGTGAATGGTGCACGAATACCTGGGCCATTTCATTCCTCGGGCGGGGGGAGGCGCAGTCTAGCCGGGCTGCCCTGGACACTTCCAGGGTCGGGCAGGCTATCGGGTACAACGGATTAAGTTTGTGTTGAAGAAGACACAACTTGGTTGAAATTAGGCTGAGCCGACATGTATGCGCGGAGACAACCGTGGGATCAGCGTACCTGCACCCGGGAACTGGGGTAAACGGCCGGGTTCTAGAGTAATTTACGAGTAATTGATTAACGTAACATGATGTTTTGTCGGGTGCGCTGATCGTGGTTTCAACTCCCTGTCAATTTACGGGGAAATGCTAATTTATGCACTGGGACAAACAGGTCCAAGCAGCTATATTGGACAGATCTGCAGTCACGTGCGGCGTTCCTTCAGATCCGAAATCCGAAATTCCGTGCTTGTCACTGGCTCTCAACATGCTGCAGTCCAGCACTCGCTCACAGCTAGCCCCTCTAGCACTAAAGACGCCGCAGAGATGTATACACGCGTCGCCGTTGCGCGGGAAAAATACGCTGAACAGGTATAGTCGAACCGTCACCGCGCCCAAAGATCAGGGAGCGAGCCAAGTGAGCTACATGCACATTCGGGTTGTGGTGGTTCTCTGAGGCTATGAAGGCCATGCTCCTCGCCACAGAGGGTATTGGGTCCAGTCCCGACTTGGAAAGGCCCATGGTGGGAGTCGCGAGTGTTTGGTGAGTCATAAAATATAATTTTGACGAAATATCATCAAACCCAGTCCGGAATAGGTACGAAGGCAACCCGTAAGCCTTCCAGCGTTCGCAGTACGAGCCCCTGGGTTACTTAAAATTAGCCGACCGTGCTAGATGCAATCGACATCTTCTCGGTCTGGGACAAAAGATAACCAAGTCCCTGCGTCGAGCGGACATAACAGGATACCAGTTTGGCACGGTCGGCGTCTCCGATGGGATTAGCATGGGCACAGACGGCATGCGGTATTCCCTGCAGAGTCGTGATCTGATTGCAGACCAAGTAAGCTAGCCCGTTCTCCGAGGCAAATCATTAGGCAATCTTACTCGGATAGGTTGAGACCGCGGCGGGCGGCCATTGGCTCGATGGGATGGTCGTTGTTCCAGGCTGCGATAAAAACATGCCCGGCGTCCTGATGGCACGTAAGTGGGGTTCCCTAGAAGGCTCTCAACTCAGCGCTGAAACAGGAGTCGCTTACGTTCTTCTTGGCTAGTCGGCCGACTGAATCGCCCCGGGCTCATGGTCTACGGCGGGACGATCAGGCCTGGTTCTTGTGCCGGCCAACCTCAGTTGGACATTGTCAGCGCGTTTCAGGCGTATGGAAAGTATCTGCAGGACGGCGAAACTCCAGACGCGGAAAAGTTTCGGCAGGACACGATCAACCATGCGTGTCCAGGCCCCGGTGCTTGCGGTGGGGTGGGTGGGTGGTGGTGGCGCTTGATTAATTACGCTGACTTGGCTTGTAGATGTACACTGCAAACACTATGGCGTCTGCTGCGGAGGCGATGGGCATGACCATCCCTGGTTCTTCGTCCTATCCGGCAGAGTACCCCGAAAAACAGCAGGAGTGCGAGAATGTGGGGAAGGTTATGATGAACTTGTTGGAGCAAAACATCCTGCCTCGTGATATCATGACAAGGACTGCGTTTGAGAATGCCATGGTGAGTGCATTTGGCCGAGATCGACCGCGAGCACGACTAATCTTTCTTCACTCAAAAGGTGCTCACGATGGTCTTGGGTGGCTCTACGAACGCCGTCCTTCATTTAATTGCGATTGCTCACTCGGTTGGGATCAAACTTACGATCGACGACTTCCAAGCGGTCTCTGATCGCGTACCCTTCCTCGCGGATCTGAAGCCAAGCGGAAAGTATGTGATGGAAGATGTTCACAAGATTGGCGGGATCCCCAGTGGGTCCATTGCGCGCTTTACTCTCCTCGGATGACTCATTTGATTTTTGCGCCTTCGCGTTCACAGCTGTACTCGCCTATCTTATGGAGCACGGGCTGATCGATGGGAACACCATGACCGTGACCGGGAAGACTCTGGGCGAAAATTTGGACCGTTGGACGGCGGACAGGGGGAAACTCCCCGCCGGGCAGAAAGTGCTGCGCCCGTTGTCTGCACCTATCAAGGAGACGGGCCATATCAGGTGCGTCCCTTGCCTGTCCAACAGCGAGCGACCATGCGGAGTGGAGCATGGTGCATTCCACAAATTTTACAGTGGCTGACCCGTGCGTGTATGCGTGTAGGATCCTGCGGGGGAACCTCGCTCCTGGGGGCGCCGTCTCGAAAATCACCGGAAAGGAAGGCCTGTCGTTTAGAGGCACGGCACGGGTCTTCGACAACGAGGCTGCGTTTGTGCATGCGATTGAGACCAAGTCGATTAAGCAAGGCGAGAAGACGGTTGTCGTGTTGAGGTACTTGGGCCCCAAGGGCGGTCCAGGGATGCCTGAAATGCTCAAACCTACGAGCTTGATCATGGGCGCCGGGCTCGGGATGGACGTCGCGTGTTTGACAGACGGTCGGTTTAGCGGGGGGTGAGTCTAGAGCGCGCATACATGCGCGCCATCGATATCTAACTTGATTTGTATTGTTGTTCACATAGATCACACGGGTTTGTTGTGGGTCATGTGGTTCCAGAGGCGCAGGTCGGGGGGCCGATTGCGTTGGTACGGGATGGGGACATGATATCGGTCGACGCTGTTGCGAACACCATTGACATGGATGTGTCGGAGGACGAGCTTGCCCGGCGCCGGAACGAGTGGGTCGCACCGCCGCTTAAAGTGAAACAGGGCACGCTGTACAAGTATACAAAGGTGGTGGAGGACGCGAGCCATGGGTGTGTTACAGACGCGTAAGCTCATAAAATGTGTGTGCGCATGTATGTATATGTGCATGTACAATACAAATGAAGCAAATTGGAGATGTATTACAAGACGACAAGATAGCCGACGACATCATGATTTACTTGCTTTCATCCTTCGTTTCTTCTCGGCCTTGGGCATCTTGTGCTTTCGCTTCTCGCGCGCCTCTTCCCTAGCGGCCTTTTTCCTCTCCTGCAAGAACCAGGATTAAGATTGAGCCGTGATGAGATTGTAAAAGCTAAACGCGCCTTTTTAACATCCTTGTCCTCATGTCTCTTTCCTCTCGGCTGCCTTTCCGCAAATTCGTCTCCATTTCCGGCCCCTTCTTGTTCACTCTCATCACCGTCACCCTCGTCCGTCTCCGAATCACCCACATCACTGCCCTCCTCGCGTTTATCGGCCTCATTCACCCGCACGACTCCGGTCAAGTCTCCGTAAATGAGATCCTTTCCCTCCCCACGTTGGAGTCGCGCAATATCCCGCTCGGGATCGTACACGTCGTTTAGCGTGCGTGGGATGTACGACTTGAGGAACACCGCGTCCTCCTGCTCGGAGCGTGCCGGCGCCCTGTCCTTCTGGGCCTCGGACAGACTGAATGCGGGCCCCACCTGGCCTTGCACCGTTCCTCCCCCTCCCGGTTCCGGTTCCTCGTCTAGCAGTCGTTTCAGGACCGGTTCGAGCGCGAAGACTTGGTCGCCCTGGCCCTGGGCGATATCCTCTTTTGTGATAAACTCGAACACCCGACGTGGGCCGAGTGTGTGCACTTGGCCACCGAAAAATGCCTCGACGTTGCGAATGTCTGTTCGGAGAAAGTCCAAGGCTGAGGGGTGGTCGTGTTCGACAGACTGGGATACGTCGATGATGTAGAGGTGAGCGTTGTGGTAGAGGATGTTGTATTCGGACAAGTCGGCGTGGACGAGTTTGCAGACGTGATAGAGCCTGCGCATGATGATTAAAAGTTCTGTGTACAGGGATGGGAGGGAAGTGGGTTCAATCAAGGCGTCTTTGAGGCGGGGGGCGGCCCTGTCATGAACATGGGTGAGTGGTGCCTGAACGTGAGGAACGGGCGGGCTCACCATCCGTCCTTGTCGCCCAAGAAGCCCATGACTAGCACGTTCTCTCGCACCTCTATAGGCTCCGGGCATCGGATGTCCGCAGTGAGCAGTCGTTTGAGGTTGCGCATCTCCTTTTCTGCCCAAAGTCGAACCATCTTGCGCGGGTTGCGCTTAGAGTATCCATGTCGAAACCGGTGTTCGCCCGTAACGTAGCTGGGGTACATGCGTCAACATGTTGCCCGGTACCAACCGTGTTACGCACCGATCGCGGTCTTTGAAGATGAGAATAGAGGTCTTGAAGATCTTGAGAGCAAGGTGGGCGGGCGGCTGGGAGGGCGTGAGAGCATGGTAGACGTTTGCCTAACAGCGACCTGTAAGCGTTCGACAGGGCGGCATGAGCCTGTGTACTCACCTCTTTCCCAGTGCTTACACACCCGTTGACCTCCCATATCAGCCCTCGCCCAATCATCTTGAAGAGGATAATACGCGTTCGGGGGTCAAGCACCTGCTCATTCGTTGCTCGGTCCGACTTGTCCTTGGTATTTGCTCGCTCACTCGCGGCCTTGCGGTTCACACTGATCCCGGGCTGCATGTCTGCATATGGGTGGAAGATATTGGCAAGCCTAGAGTTGAACTTGGCATATAACACCGCTTGGTCTGCTGTTCGTTTGTCGTTGGTGGGTATACTGGCAGTCGTGTTCTTGGGTACGGATCGGTTCACCGCAGGAAGGGGCGCGACAGACGCATTTTGTCCAATGGCTGACGGTGTCCCTGCTGCTATTCCGGAGCGAACTTGTACATGCTGCTTCAGCCGGTTGTACTGTTTGGTGAAATCTAGCTTCATAATCGCATTTAGTCGACTGAGGAAAATGAAGGGTGACGAACCTCCGTCTGCGACTTCCCAGTCGGCGTCGTTCACCTCGTCATATCCAAAATCATCGTCTGAAAACACTTCGTCTTCGCCTTCATCATCATCCAAATCCAAGGCATCCAAGTCTGCGTCATCGATAAACGTCTGGCCAGCACGCGGATCAAAGTCGGGGGCACGGTCAAGTGCGCCAAGCTCGGGGTTAAATGTCTGGGTCTCGTCGGCGTCGTCAAACTGGCCGAGGTGAGTAATGTGGATCTCATGGACGACAGCCATGGTGAGGACGTAAATAATTTGTACAAAGGGGGTTGCGTAAGCAGATTAAGCGCCCAGTCACGTGCACTTGGCTCACGGATCCGGGACTTCCGGGTGTTGTCACCGTGAGCCCGTGGCGAAACGCGCGCATGATGCGATTAGCCACGGCGCTGCGAGTTCACCGGAGCATGGACCGCTGACCCCGCATCGTCCGTCCTTTTGTGCTAGTGCATCGGATATTGCACAATTTAACCGCATTGGGCAGGTGTGACCCCGCGTCGTGGGACACCCTGCCAGCAGGCATCGACTCGATCGCTCGATGAGCTTGGGGAAAAAAGTGGCAGCGTCGAGCACAAATAGGCTCGCAGAGTGCATATATGCATACATCTTGTTCATCCGCTTTCCCCCCGGTCTTTTTTCGACTCTGGGGCCATCCTGAGACAGACGCTCGCCTCGGCAAGTTGCGCCTCTTTTTCCGATGTGACTCTGATATACGCACCCCCAATTTCCAGCGGCGGAGTGGACTCTCGCACCGCAGGGCTGGCCTCTGTTGCTGATGGTCACGCCGTGCCGCACCCCCTCAGGCCGCCCCTTTAAGACGGACCCGCTCGGGCCTCCGTCTCCCCTTGTCCTCGACATTTAAATCTTGTTGCGCCAGCCCCGCCCGCCTTCTCTCCCTCTCTTCCGAAACAACAAAAAGGCTCTGGCCTGTTTTTCACCGACCTGTCCGCATTACTCCGGATCGATTGCACAGACACTCACTTGCAATTGAATAAAACAGACCCGATTCTAGATTTTGGTCGATCCAGTTGCCAAGGACATTAATTTCAAGGATCCCCACTTGCATCCGCGCCATTATTTGGTCTCTTTGTCCTGGCACGGGCTCTCCTATCAGCGTCTGTGCGCCGCCACTCTAAAATACCTCAAAACGCCTCACACTTGGCCCACTAGGCAGTGTCACAGACCACCTCCCCTAGCGTGGCCCCTGTCTGTGTATTTGACCAGAGACAATATTTTTGCTATGATGCACCACCCCCGACCACACCACCCCCTCCTGACTCGTGAATTCAGGTACGATTCGTACGAGCCGCAGCGCAACCAATACTCGTTTTCCCACTCGGCTACGTCTGGCACAAAGAGTTTTGCGCTGCCCCCACGCACGCCGACGCACGCAGAGGACTCGGAGATGATGGTCGAGTCGCCACAGTATGCGTATCCGCCACCGTCCTTGGCGCATCGTGCGTGCACTCTCCACGGCACCCCTTGGGTTTGAACGCTAACTTTTGTATGATCGCAGCCGGAAACTATGGGCCGCCATCGGCGCAGTTCTCACCGACGGCCTACCAGGGTTTTCAGTCCCCCCCTCAGAGCTACGAGTCCCGCCCCCCGCCTCAAAGCCCAACGCACGCTCTTCGTCCCGCCCAACTGAACAACATTTTCAGCCACATTGAACATCCTCCAACGTCTTCGGTGGACCCAGTTGCCTCGTCCGACGACGACGGGGGGCACCGGTCCCGAGCCACCACCCCGCATCACCCTCGTCGGCACATGCGCGCTGTATCTCGGCCTCAGCACCCCTACGGTTACCCCGCGGCGTACGAATACGGGCCCCAAGAGTCTCACAATGTCGATACTCGCACTCAAGTCGATAGGGGCATGTCTCAAACTGCGGACCCGAACCCATATGCGCTCAATCGTCTTCCAACCGCTGCAGAAGCAAAGGCGCCAATAGGGGCCCTCCGCCACCGAACTCGAGGGCGAGGTGGCTCAGAATCATCCACGGGAAGTGTAGTCTCGAGTGCTGCTGTCGTTGGCGATGCGATTTACCGCACGGATACCCTGTACGACTCTATGGGTGGTAAGTCCTTTTCCCGGTCTTTTCTCTGGTCCAGCTGAAAGGATGTTGGTGTGCAGCACGCTCGAATAAACAAACGAGCGCTCAGTTTCAGCCACAGTCTGCGCCCGCGACGTACCCGCACGACTTTTCCAATGGCGCAAGGCCCATGGAATTTCAAGAGCAAGTACCCCAAGTATCCCAGCCGATGACTCCCGGCGCCGAGTCTCCGTACATCCCTCCACCCTCTCCTCAGGATGCGGGCGGGCAAGGCGACCATCCGTTTGTATACAATGGTGCCGACTGGGATTACCCGCTGCGAAGCCTGAGGGCATCGACGACGGCAAGCACGGATGCGGATGCCATGTCGCTAGATGGCCGGGGCCAGGAGCGCTGCTCGAGCTCGCGCGAGAGCAGCGAAGATGCCACTGGCCGTTCCAAGAAGGATAAGGAGTCCGCTCAGGCGCTCGGGCCACAAGCAACCACCAATGGTGAAGGAAAGAGAAAGACGATGATGGCCTGTCACTTCTGTCGATGTAAGTTGTTTTCCGGTGCCATGTGCGGTGGCTAACGAACCCGCATACACCCCACCCCATAGTCCGGAAGCTTCGGTGCGACGGGGGAACTCCGTGCGGACACTGCGAGAAGCGGGGGAAAGAGTGTACGTACGATGCGACTATCCGTCGGCGAGGACCTGGGCGCAAGAACAAGTCTGCACAAGAGACAGCGCGGGTACAGTTGGCGCAGCGTCAGCGCGAAGAGGCGGATCGCGAGTCAAAGGCGCAGGGCCCCAAGATCAAGGCCCAGCGACACGAATCGGTGGTCATGGCTATGCCAATTGAAAAGAGGGATGCTTCGATGCAGACTTTACCTCAGGCCACTCGGTATCCAGCTGCCTCGTCCCAAGGTGACCAGTACTATGCTGCGTTGAATCGCTACCCGCCTCCGAGTCGCCACGTTGGCTCGCCTTCCGGACACAACATGAGTTCCCCCGCCAGTCAGCACATGGTTCCATCCGCCACTGGAGTCGCCTCTGCTTTTTCGTCCCCCGCCGGGTTTCAGATGCAGTTTCGTCCACCACACGACCCGCCACAACGTCCGCAAGAGCGCCAGGCGTTTACGATTCCCTTTCGGCACGAACCCTCGACGGCGCCAGAGGTATTTCCGACCTCGTTGGCTCATCAACAGCAGAGCCAGCGGTATGCCCCACAGCAGTATGGAGGGTCTTCTCATGAGCAGCTTGCGTATGGGCTGCAGACTCCTGCGTCGACCGCGCCGCCTAGCTTTTATGATAGCTCGCCGGGCCGGCAGTCGAGTTCGGACCAGCAGCGGCTGTACCCGTATGCGTCAAGCAGCTATAGCCAGGGCCAAGGCCAAGGCCAGGGGTACGGGTCGAGTCGGTACCAGAACGACGCACACACGGATACGGAAAGTATGTATGCGTATTCCGAGGGTGCGAACGTGATGCCGTCGCGGTATGGAGGGCAGATGCAGGTTCCGCCGCCACCTAGGTCAGATGTACAGGCGCCTTATGGACGGGAAGTGTACGCGGGCGAGGATGTTGGTCATGTTGGGCAAGCAGGTCGGACCGAGGCTGGGAAAAGGGCATTTCCGAAAATGAGGCGTTAAAAAGAAGTGAGTTTCCGGGTTTTAAAATCGCTGTTGGATGCTAATGATGGTTAGTTGTAACATGAACAGTCTGCGACACGGCGATACCAGCGCGAAATGACGTGCGATGTTTCTCATTTTCTTTGAATTTTGTTTTTTAGCGATGAAAGTTTTTTCGTCTTTTTCGTTTTCTTAACAGTTCTCCTGACAAACTGCCATTTTGTCTGTTGTCATTCTGAATTATGTCTAACGTATTTGTTTGTGATGCTCACCGAGTCACCTTAGAATTGATCAAAGTCTGAAGAATCCGAGAAGCTAAATGGTCATGTGATGTGCTTGGTCATTACTTTACTCTCTATTGTTGACCACGACAGTCGCCACCTAGACTTGGCCACTGGACGAGCTCTGGTCTGAATTGAACTACTTTGTGCTATGAGCAAGCGGCCAGCATCAGACGTAGCAGTCCCGCCCCCTCATAAGAAAATCCGTGCAGAGTCTCCCAGCACCCAGCCACAACAAGACACCGAGATCTTCCCCGCCGTCGAGTTTCTCTCCGATGAGGAAGAAGACCAAGACCTCGCTGTGCCCGTTCCCTCTTTCCTGAGGCACGGCGAGACACGCTCGCGGTCCAACTCGGCATCAACCCCCGCTCCGGGACCAGCCAACGTTATCCGACTCGGTGCACTTAAACGACGGCTCGAAGACGACAAGGGTCGGTCGACGCCTAGTGCCCAGACCGTTGCGCGTCGAACGAGGCCCGATTCGTTGGGTTATTTGTTCCGGAACCATGATTTTTCGTGGACGCAGCTCAAACCAGACCATGCGTCACGACCGCTGTGGATCAGTCCCGAGGATAATCATATCATCCTGGAGGGGTTCTCGCCGATTGCGGAGCAGGCGCAGGACTTTTTGGTGGCCATAAGTGAGCCTATTAGCAGGTGAGTTGGTTCGAGCTGGGTGGTTATGTTGTACTGACTCGGCACAGACCTGCTTTTATACACGAGTACAAGATTACTATGTACTCGCTTTACGCTGCTGTCTCTGTCGGGCTTGAGACAAACGATATCCTCGAGGTGTTGAATAGGCTGTCCAAGGTGAGTTGCTGTTTAAAGGAGTTGGCTATGATGTAAACTCTCATGGCAGGTACCCGTACCCGATTCGGTCGTTCGGTTCATCCGAGACTGTACCAAGCACTATGGCAAAGTCAAACTTGTGCTCAAGCATAACAAGTACTATGTCGAGTCGACGCACGCCGATATCTTGCAAAACCTGCTCAAGGACAACACGATCCGACATGCACGGATTGTGGCGCCCCCAAACCCCGAGCCTAATAATTTGAGTACGGCCAAGGCATTGACGGCCAAGCCTGCGGCAGCTGTGCCAGCACCTGCAAAGGAAGGAGAGGGTGCTGCCGGCGCTGCTGGAGCGGCGCGGGCGGGTACGAATGCACCTGATGACGCGGATCTGTTCACCGCTGTAGTTGGCGTTGATAAAGGTGGGAGTGACATTTGTTTGGTGACTCTCGTGCTCAAATTTTATTCTAGAGGACGAGGCGGACGAGGATGAGAGCGTGCACGCATTCCAGATCGAGGATGCTCAAGTTGATGCAAGTCTAGTTCAGATGAATACGTATTTTATGTCTCACGTCTCTTTAGGAGGTCAAAAAACGCTGCACGCAACTCGATTATCCTGTGCTTGAGGAGTATGATTTCCGGAATGACCATATCAATGCCAACTTGGATATTGACCTCAAGCCCATGACCGTCATTCGACCTTACCAGGAGAAGAGTCTAAGCAAGATGTTTGGTAACGGGTAAGCCTTGAGGTGTTTGTCGCTTGTGCACTGGTTAATTTTTGAATAGCCGTGCACGGTCTGGTATTATTGTGTTGCCTTGTGGTGCAGGCAAAACTCTGGTCGGGATCACCGCAGCGTGTACGATCAAGAAGAGCACTCTGGTTTTGGCTACTTCGGGGTAAGGAACACTACTCAAATTCCTTGAAAAGTGCTGACATTGCGTGAAGTGTGTCGGTGATGCAGTGGAAACGCGAGTTTATGCAATGGTCCAACATCACGGACAAGCAAATCTCTGTCTTTACTGCCGACCAAAAAGAAAAGGTTGGTTTGCACCTCATCTAGCGTACACTAGCCTCTAACGTGCTCTCCAGTTTGCGGGCGCGAGTGGTATCGTTGTTTCTACCTATTCGATGATCGCCAACACCACCAATCGTTCGCACGAGTCCAAGAAGATGATGGACTTTTTGACCTCGCGCGAGTGGGGTTTCATCTTACTCGACGAGGTGCATGTCGTGCCCGCCAACATGTTCCGCAAGGTCATCACTACGATCAAGGCGCATTCGAAGCTCGGGCTGACCGCAACGCTCGTGCGTGAGGATGACAAGATCTCGGACTTGAACTACATGATCGGGCCAAAGCTCTACGAGGCGAACTGGATGGACTTGGCTGCAAAGGGGCATATCGCCAACGTGCAGGTAGGTTTTAAGCACCCATTGACATATTCGGGCACTTATGGTTTGTCAGTGCGCCGAGGTGTGGTGCCCAATGACACCCGAGTTCTACCACGAGTACCTGCGTGAAAAATCTCGCAAACGCATGCTGCTCTACTGTATGAACCCACGCAAGTTCCAGTCGTGTCAGTTCTTGATCAAGTTCCATGAGAGTCGAGGCGACAAGATCATCGTGTTCTCGGATAATGTGTACGCACTCGAGGTACGTCTAGTTGGCCGGGGTTGGAGCGTGATAGAGCTGACAAGTCTTATCATAGGCGTACGCGAAAAAGCTTGACAAACCGTTCATTTGTGGATCGACGAGTCAACAGGAACGGATGCGTGTGCTTGGATATTTCCAACATAGTCCAAAAGTGAACACGATCTTCTTGTCCAAGGTAATGTTCTGTCGAATATCCCAATAGTTTCACGGCTGACTGGCTTGCTACAGGTTGGAGACACCTCTATTGACCTCCCCGAGGCAACCTGCCTCATCCAAATCTCTTCTCATTTTGGCTCGCGTCGCCAAGAAGCTCAGCGCCTCGGCCGCATCCTGCGGGCCAAACGACGCAACGACGAGGGTTTCAACGCATTCTTCTACTCTCTTGTCTCCAAGGATACCCAAGAAATGTATTATTCGACCAAACGCCAACAGTTCCTCGTCGACCAGGGGTACGCGTTCAAAGTCATCACCCATCTTGCCGGGATGGAAGACGATCCAGACCTGGTGTACAGGACCAAGGCCGAGCAATTGGAGCTCATGAGCGCCGTGTTGCTCGAGTCAGAGGACAAGGCAGATTTGGGCGACAAGATGGCCAAGGGCGACCTGGACTCTGTTATGCGCCGGGGTGCAGGTGGGGCGGGGCGTGGTGGCCGGTTTGGTGGTGGTAATGCGGTGGCGAGGCAGTCTGGCAGTCTGGGCGCGTTGAGCGGTGCGCAGCAGATGGCATATATCGAGCGGAACCGGTCTGCGAACAAGCAGTTGACGAGGGAGGATAAAAACCAGAAAGGCCATTCTAGCAAGCTGTTTGAGCAGCGACATAAGGACTTGGAGAAGAAGCGCAAAGAGGCGAGGAACGCTGCCAAGTAGATAGATACTTAGGGTTGTATCTTGTATTTTAGATTACTCTAATCACCAGGAGATGTAATATCACACAGTATTGTACAACAGTCATCAGGGCAACTCGCAAAACAATTGATCGTTCCAAAGCTACACAGAGTATGTCCCTCATGGCGAACTATGTACGCCAAACTCAAAGCACTGATCTAATCGTCTAACTCACTCTTCCATTTGGTTCCCCCTCGCGCTACTCGATCGTTGATATCGCAAGATCCAGGGATGAATGGCCACCTCGGTGAGTGGGAGTCGTTTCTCAGGGTCATATTGGAGTAGCTGCACAATAGGAGTGTGAACGACCAGCGTACAACGAGCGGCTAGAGACTCACTTTTCGAATCAAGTCCGCCGCCTGGCGCGAGATATGAGGTGGGATCTTGAAATTGACGGACGAAATCTTGCTATATGTGGCTAAACACAAAGGCATGAGATTATACCCGTGTTTTTGTTCCTAGTCACCTACCTCTCTGCCCGCTCATGTCCTCAAACGGTGGCTTGCCAACCAGGAACTCAAACATCAACACACCGAGTGCCCAATAGTCGACCTTTTCAGTGTGTGGTCGTCCCTCGACCATCTCGGGCGGGAGATAATCGAGTGTTCCACAGAGTGTTGTTCGTCTGAACTAAAGTTAGAACATCAAAGAATTAGATGGACAGTGTGGGACTAACCGGTTGCCAGGTGCATGGACACTCCACCCAAAGTCTCCGATCTTAAGTTCACCGTTGATGCCAAGCAAAAGGTTTTCGGGCTTGATATCCCGGTGGATGACATGCTTGCTGTGAAGATAACCCAGAGCGTCGGCCATTTGTGCAATATACTGCAGGGAGACTTGAGTGTAGGACTAATGAGGTTAAAGTGGAACTTACGCGACTGCTGCGCTTGTCAGTGAACTTGCCCTGTCGAGAGAGTTGTTTGTACAGTTCGCCTTGACCCGCGAACTCAAGCATGAGAAATATACGTTTAGCATCATGAAAGTAACCATAAAGACGGAGTACATTCGGATGCCTATAGACGTCCGAAGTTAGGCGACGGTAATTCCAAGCAATTGATACTCGCCTCAAGTTTTGCTGAATCTCAATCTCACGGCGAACCTGCTTCTCCACCTGACACTGGACGATCTCGGATTTATACAAGCACTTGAGCGCAAGAATGTATCTCGGGGCACACTTGGTGCGAACCATATAGACGCGACCAAACTTGCCCTTGCCAAGCGGCCGGCCCATGTCAAAGTCGGTGAGATGCCACTCGCGCGTGGGTCGGTACCTATAATGGAATACGTCAAGTCAGCCATTGTCACCCACGCCACGAGGAAAAAATAAGCACCCATAAATACTCGAGTCGAGGGCGAGTTCAACCGCCGCTTCGCCCGAGACTGGTTGCCCACGGCTCTCATTTTCGCGCTCGAATCCGCCGTCATAGCTTCCGATGTCGATAGGTGTTGATGCTGCAGCTTCGCCAGATGCCACAGCGGCTGCGCGAGTTGGAGAGGCGGGAACGCTCATGGGCACGCGTGAGTCGGCTGGTTGGCGGATGTTCGGCTCTGATCCAGTAGCAGCTGCCATAGACGCGAGAGGGGGGCGTGCGATGGACTGAGAACGCGGTGCTGTGGTGGAAGTAGCAAATTTGGTGAGGAGGCGGTTGACATTGCCAGTTGGAGGGAGTGCAGTCATGGTTAGAACGAGGCGCGTCTGCACACGTGACCTCTCCACGTGACTGATTGACTGAGCTCCCAGCTTGGAAACCTCTGGCACTTGACAACGACAGCACGCGATGGTATTCGGTCTAATCAGGAAGAAAAAGACGAGTGAGGTGCCCAAGTCGGTGCCAAAAACACCCTCGCTTCCCAACATCCGAGCCCAGTCTGTCGTCTGGCCCGAGTCGCTGGTCGACCTTCCGCTTTACAATCGGCCTACGCCGGACGTGCCTGCTCCCCCCATTGCGTCCAAGTACGCCAACCCACCTTCAACTTTCCAGCGCACCCCGTCGCTCCAGAACCGCCGTGCATCCATCGGCCAGCGTCGTCGCGCACCCGTTCCGTTCAACCTGATGGTTGCAGGACCCCGGGGCGTCGGCAAATCAGCCCTGCTGAGGCTTTTACTCCAGATGTCGGATGGCCCCGTCCAGCTCGAGCTGCCTTTCCGCCCAACTCGCACGCTTACGACTTCGACAGTCGAGCTCTCCGGCTCGGAACGTGTTGTGCTGACCGTCGTCGACACGCCCGGGCTGGACTACTCCGAGGGGGCTGAGCTCGAGCTCGAAAAGGCGGTCACTGCACTTGTAAAGTATGTCGATACGCAATATGCGGAGACTCTTGGCGAGGTGAGCTTGTTGTTTGGTTGAAACGCCAGCTGCTTCTGAGCCGTGCTACAGGAAGCCAAAGTCATCCGTCAGAGCAAAGGCGATCACCACGTGCATCTCTGCCTCTACCTCATCGACCCGGCCTCGGTCCAATCTCCCGCCCAACGCCAACAGGCGCATCAAATTCTCCGTGCTTCTCGCTCATACTCTGCCCTAGCCAACACCCGTTCAGACACACCCGACTCTTCCTCCCACGACTCGGACTACGACTCGGATTCAGACGAGTCTATCGGCCTCGCCCCGTCTGAAATCCGCGCTATCAAGCGCTTGGCGAACAGGACAAACGTGCTGCCTGTTATCGCGCGCGGAGATACACTTACGGATGCTCGCCTCGACAAAGTAAGGAATGCCGTCCGACGAGACCTCGCGCGCGCAGGCGTTGACATGCGCGTATTTGGAATTGGAGAGGACGAAGTGCCTGAAAGGGGACGAAAGGACAGTCGAGTCACGCTTGGACAAGACGAAGAGGAACGCAAGGTCATCAAGATCCGCCCAACTCGACGACCTAGCCGAGCGCGTTCGACTCAAAGGGACGAATCAACCGGGCTCGGCCTTGAGACTAATGCCGCCGGCAGCCCTGTGTCGCCCACCACCGCACCCACACCAACGGCCGGCCACTTCATACCTCCGGTCGACGACGCGACGCTCGCGCAGATGTTTCCACTAGTGATCATCGCTCCAGACAAACCCAAGCGTGGCTTCAACCCCAAGACTGCAAGTCCCAAAGAGATTCCAGCGTCCCCCGAACTACCAGGCACGCCTACCGCCATCACGACTGACGACCCAGACCTGCCCAGCGCAGAGCTCAACGGGAACGGCAAAATGGCGTCCCCCATCGCGGCCAGCCGGTTCCCCGCTGCATACCCCTCGTCTGCGCTCCCTCCGAGTTCGTGGCGGCCCGGATTTGGGGGTAACAATGTCGTCGTGCAGTACGGCAGTCCCGAGTACGGCGCGAGTGAAGGTGGTGGGAGAACGTATCCCCGCGGTGTGTTTACGCGCAAGTACCGCTGGGGTACCATTGATGTAGTTGATCCTGCGCATTGTGATGTGGGTGTGCTGAGGGGTGTTGTTCTGGGGTCGCATATGAAGGTATGTTCCATAAAGTCATTGCAGTTTGCCAACGCTGACCCGGTTTACAGGCGCTCAAAACGCAGACGCGCGAGGTGCTGTACGAGAAGTTCAGGACTGAAAAACTTCTTGCGCGTCGAGCCACACAAAACATCACGCCCGAGCAGCGGAGTCGACTCATGAAGGGTACGTAGACACTCCCTGTTTGCACCGGATGAACCTAACGACTGCTATAGGTCTTGACCCCTAGTCGAATGTATCCCAAAGATCTATTACTGTGTATCTCTTTCTCGCACTGTCCTTTTCTCGCTGCTATTCTCCTCACCGAGCCCAGTCTCCTATATGCAATTAGTCCTGGATACCCGCTCGCTGGCCGCAACGCACCTCGCTCTTTTCCATCTATCCTCCCGATAATGGGCTCCTCTCGTTTATCTCCTCTGTCCAGCAATAGGCTTGCCTGGTTTTTAGGATCTACCCTGCATCTGAATGTATATATCGCTTGTCTTCTTTCCTGGTGATTGTTTGTTTTAATTTTTGTATCTTGGGCATACAACGTTTATGGAAACCCCTTTTTTGCGGCCACCTTAGCGTGGTCACGACTTGGCTTCGCGTTCTGGTGCACTAGGTGAAGTTCCGTATTGAGATAGAAAGGCTCTCACCGAATCACCTCCGGCGCAGCACCGTATTGTTTGTTTATTTGCGTTTGTTCACATCCCTCCCTGCTCAGCTCTTCCCAGGAGACTCGTCCCCAGAAAGCCCCTTGCACTATTGATCGTGTTCTGGCCGACCTCGTGGCAGTCTAGTCCGTACGTGGCCATTGAACCTGTGTCCTGCCATCAGACCGAACCCCGCACCTTTTGCCGCGAGGCACCAGCTCTATCGAGGAATCGTATCATAAATTAACCATACGAGCTTTCACCACCGGTTTCCACTCTCCTCCCCCCGTTCTTTTCGACGCACCAATTAGTAGGGAATCTGAGCTTGTGTTATATTTGCCGATCCTGAGACTCGTGGCTGTTTGTTTACCGTACTCTCTGAAACCCGCCGAACATGCCCGACCTTTTATTCGTCAACGACCTGCCTTATAACATCGTCGTCTCGCTCTACATGGTCGAACGGCCGGGTCTGAAACATAGACTCCTGGCCAGTCGAGACGTCGATGCGTTTGGGCGGGTAAGGTTCGCACGGCGGACGCCTGTACCGTGAGTAAAATATCCCCCCCCCCCGCAAGTAAATAATCCAATTCCGACCACCCTTGTCAATAAACAGCGTCGGGGCACGATTCTACATCACATTCCACAACGACATGCACGACGTGCTCCGGGTCGAGGCGTTCCTGAATAAAAACAGGATCACGGACACGCACGTCCAGTCTACAGGCACCACGAGATTAGAAGGGTTTATCGTATGAAGCCACTCCAGGTCGTGGGTCTATACATTCATATGTGTATGCTTGGGATTTCCTCGTGGGAGCCTAATACCAGCATAGTGCAGGCCTTTGCGTAGGAGTGGATCTTCTCCGGATTTTGGCGCCGTGAGGCAGAAGTTCTATGTGGCTCCAAATCATGAACCCGTATCATAAATTAACTGCGCTCGTTGATCTCCTCACCCCCCGCCCTCCCTGATCTACTTGTACATATTCTTCCATTTTGGGTCCTGTGTGGCTAGTTTTCCATCTCCGTACTGACTATCTCTGTACTGAAACTGCTCTCGTGCTAGTGTTATGCCGGATCTGTTGTTTATCAATAACCTACCGTATCTCGTTATTGTCGCTTTGTACATGATCGAACCAAGCGGGGAGCACAGACTCTTGGAAAGTCACAACGTAGCGGGTTTTGGACGCGTTACATTTGCAGGACGTACACGGCGACCGTGAGTCTTGGGCTCTCCGCTGTAGCGCGATTCTAAGTGAACTGGACGGGGCAGTCGTGGCGCACGGTTTTATATCCTTTTCCGCAACAATCTTCTCAGCGCGGTCCGAGTCCAGGCGTTTCTCAACCATCGCGAGGTCGTGGACACAAATTTGCAGTCTGCGGCCACCACGAGACTGGAGGGGTTTATTGTGTGAGGTGACGCATTTAGCCGAGTCTACCATTTCTATTTCAGATGTATTTCTAGATTTGGGGTTTGTTCTTACTGGGATGTCCTACGTTTGTATTTCCCTTGAAGATCAAGTTGGATAATTGATGGCTTATCAAGAACTCGCCCGCCTTTTGCTTGTCAGACACCGAGCGAGTTCGCGGAGTCGTAGTTGATTAATGAGCATGAATTGATATAATTTGAATCATTGTCATACTACAGTCTATATTCCATACCGCAGCAGAGACTCGGATCGTAACAGAGAAAGGCGCTGGCCGGATGCCTAGTTTCCTCGCGACACCTTATCAAAGACTGAAAAGACTTGAGACGCTGTATGCCTATAACTCGTCCTTTAATACACTCACCAGACTCCCATGCAACCTCATCGTACTCTGTTCCCTGGACCTCAGCGGCGATGCCAACCAACGACCTGCGGAGCACGTCCTTGGATGACGCGTACACCATCTTCGCCTTGATCTTGGCATTATCGGGAGACCTGAAGTAGGCTTTGTGGGTTTGCTGGTATAATAATACAAGACGAGCGAACATACCAGATAAAGAATGTGATCTTGTTGCGCTTGCCGCCGTCCTTCTCGTAAGCGACATCGTAAACTGCCCAGCGGCAGTCGTCCTACGCACAGACAGGTCATTAGACGCGTGTTGGCGTGTGTCGGGTGTAAGGATTCATGTTACCTCGGGTAAATCTTTCAGGAAATCGTCGTAGTCGGTCGACTCAGACGTCTTGTGCACCACGATCTCCTTCAGGTCTTTAGACATGGCATAGATGATGTAGGTATGCTTCTTCTTGAGCTTTAGTTCCTGGAAAACGCTCAGGCATTCATCGTTCAGGCCGACTCCGGACGACTATGTAGTACGAAGGGCACAAGACGCGTGATCGGTGGGTAAGGGGTATTTTATGAGCTCAACCCATCGCGCTCGAAAACAGAACGAGTAGACATACCATCTTATTTCAAGCAGTGGGGTCTAGGAGAGGTGGGTGGTGGATGTGGTTGTAGGAACCCCAGGAGGTATAAGTGGGGTGGGCAAGATCAGGTCCTTTTAAGTAATGTTATCCGGAAACGGGCAAACCTGTGTCGTCACGTGATCAGACGTCTGGCGCGCTGCCCGACCTTGTTCTTTCGAGCGCATTTGGCTGCGGCGCAGGAGCTTGCGCTACTGTGCTCGTCAAGACCGAGAGGGTTCATGTGGCGCATAGATATAAAGATGACCGTATGGTAGTATTTTGATTACGAAAACTACATCTAGTTTTTGGCCTGTTTCTCTTCCTCGTTTTTGGCGACGGTGGGAACGTCCACCTGAGATACTTCAATTAGTTCAATAGCATATGGGAGTAAGCCCGCTTACGTTCTCCTTTTCCAGCGCCTCTTTTGTGTCTTCAGCTGATATCTTGACAAAGCCTCCATCAGATTCCGAGTCGGACTTGTCCTCATCGCTCTTGGGAGACTCGACCTCCTTTGCTTCCTCTGCTTTAGCAGAAGCTGGGTCGCCATCGGATTTCTTTTGGTTGTATCAACAACGTGGCCCAACTAGCCGAGGCAACAAACCAAACTCACCATGCTCTGCTCCACAGACGTTTGCACCGCAGCGGGGCTTGCATCGCCCTCGGGCTTGTTTTCGTCGTTTTCGCTCTCAGGCTCTTTAGGCTTCTCAGGGGGCACATCCTCTTTCTCTTTAGCAGCCTCCTTGGCAACGTTCTTTTTGGGAGCAGTTGCATGTGCGGTGTGATGTGCAGTGGATTTGCTACCCGAGGGAGAGTATATGAGTGCGAACTACAGGACGAAATTATTTCAGCACGTCATTCGCGCGAGATGATCTGCAACCTCACCCCACCTACGGTCCCAATGGCGGCGGCAGCCTACAATTTACCTATATAAGCAAAACATTCATGGAATATACCATGCTCACAATCCATGCCGTATCCGAAGACTCCTTCGCAGGTCCTGATGACATGGCTCGTCGCCCAACACGCGGGGCCAAAATAGCTGGCTGGCGCATAGACCTGGCTGCGAGTCGAAAGCCAAGTCTGTACGCCATTTTTATTCTGGGGCAGAAAGCGAGGGGGTAGAGGTCGAACGAGAGCTTAGGCGTACCGAGATTGGCCGAGGACATTCACACAGAAATGCGTTCCGGAGGCGTGATGACGCTGTTTCGGCGCTTATGCGCAACTGCACAGCTGCTTCTGTAGTGAGAGATTGGACGGATCTACATAAACACTCTAGGAGTGCTTGCAAAGGACATAAACGCTCGAAATTTCTATGCTACAATCCGTCAAATCAGGCTATCTAGAGGTTTATTTGTTTATTTTCTTTTACAAAAATCTTTCGAGGACCGTAAGTTTAAAGTTCAAGTGAGTTGGGTGCGTCTGGTGCAGTAAATCGTTTTCATCCCAATACTAGCGAATGGTTCGATTGCTCAGATGTGCATCCCGTTTTAGTCTGTGCACTCTTGCGTTTGTTGCAGTGGCGGCACAGCCACCACCCACAAATCACAAAGGTCTTAACTCCGCTTTGCCGTTTTGGCAATCACTCGGTTCTTGGCTTTGAATCTTCCTGCACCCCAACATCTTTGGGATAGTTGGCGACCAGCATGGGCCTGGAAAAGATCGCTAGGGCCGCTGCAAGATGGATCCGTTGACTGGTCACGCTCGCCCCATCCACAAGCGGTTGTGCTTGGTTCTTAGAGTTCTTTGGATCCCAACCAAAGAATCTTGCTCTCCAAGCCACCTATCATGTTTCTACTCCGCTTGCGTATCTCTGGCATACGGCTATGTGTTAAGGGGAGCGTATCACCGAACAAATCGTGCCTATCCCACCCAGGATCTTGTTGCACTTGAGCGTGGTTCTTAGAGTCAACGACTGTCCAGCAGCGTTACGACCGACTATCCTGTACCCTCACGCCTGCCTTTGCTTGCTCGATATCGGAGCTCGGACTTTGTCTGTAAGTCCATGAATACACTTGTTTGGCCAGTGAGGCAACTTCCAGCCCCATCGCGAGACTTCACGCCCTCATCACAAACATACAGCTATACTCCGCACGGGATGCACCGGAATCTCCCATGCGACCTTATTCCGTTGGTTGGGCTTTCAGGCTGAGCTACGCGTATAAATATGCACGGGAGGTGGCAAAACGCACCATCTCACTATGCCTCCCTCTAATATTCGACTTCCTGTAGAAATACTCTTTCAAATCATCCTTTCCTCAGGCCTACCCTTGGCTGATCTCGCTGTACTCTCTAGGGTATGCCATTCGTGGCATCAAGTTATATTCCCCGTTCTTTATGACACAGTATATCTTTCGTGGAACGCTCCTATCTTCGCTGCGCGTATTCTTGACGAACACTTGGCACAGCATGCTCTCTTGGCAGGTTCTTTGGTCCCCCAGAATCGACGCCCTTCATCTCCTATAGATGGCCTTCGGGTTACGGATCATGTCTATAGCCTCGTAGTAGACACTCGTATACCACGACAGTCGCATACATTTTATCAACTGGAGTCCGACGTAATAACCGCCGCTTTTCCTATGTTGAAAAAGCTTAAAAAAATCGACTGGACGTTGCCCTGGCTCCCGGACGATGCTGAGATGTTCCGTACTTTGAGTTACCATTGCAGCGATATGGAACATTTCTCCTTCGATATACCTGCTAACATGGGTCGATACGGAGGTAAGCCCATATGTCATAAAGTTACAAGCTGGGACACTATGCTGAGTCCTCATTTGTAGATGGTGATTTCGAATATGTTAGTCCTAGCTCGTTAGGAAGCTTAGTACTGTTTGTGCTGAAATCTTTGTAGATGTTTAGCTTCAGCAACCTTAAGTATATTCGTCTTAAGGATTTTAAACTGTGTAAGTAATAAAGTGCACCTAGTCACCATCTATGCTCACCCCAATTGCGCTCAGCTCACGATCCTGAAACCCATGGCCATGTCGCGCCTAGCTTGGTAGCGATGATAATGAGGTCCCCTGGGCTTGAATACCTTGAACTGGAGCTCCAAGAAGACCCCAACAATGAAGAATACGTTGAGTTTGGCTGGCTGGTCGAAGCTATTGCCCCAGTATTGGAACACACCTTTGAGCACCTTCGGGTATTTTCGCTAAAAGGATCTGCAAGCATCGATTCCGAACATTTCATTCGTTCGGACCAGCACAACCTCATGCGGGATTTCTTGTTTCGACATCCCAAACTTCATACACTTCAACTTCCTTGGGACTGGGAGATGAACGCTTTGATCAAGGAGCCGATTCAGGGCAGCGCCGAGCCCCTGCGTGGTGCCCTGCCTGGCTTGCGACATTTTGCCGGGCCCACCTATCTTGTTGTACTTTTTCTTCAGCTTGAAATTGCGCAGAACCTAGAGCGTTTGGGGATTCGTGATTCTGGCGATGATGAAGAATCAGACTTGCTATCTGTTATTCGCTCGTTTCCTCGTCTGCCAAACCTTCAACGCCTCGATTTTTTGTCGGAATATATGCTAGATTGCACGTCATTTTCTGAAGTGTTACAAGTGACAACTAATATCACCGAGCTTGCTGTTCGCTGGGTGGATGGCAACCCTGTGAGTAGGATCGATGCTGCACCCGAACAATATGATTTTACTGATTTGGTGCAATTACTCAGGCGGTCACCAAGGCGGCCTTGAGTCGTCTCCCCCATCTGAAGTATCTCAGCCTGGGGTTTGAGGTCCTTCCGCATTTAGTCAATCGGGTCTACAAAACCATCTCCAGAGAGCAGGAGTCGAATGAAGTGCTTCAGCTCGCTCGCCAATGCACCAATCTTGTGTTGCTGCGTATTTTCCCGGACGAAAACATACAGGATACATTCGATTACCAGACTTGTTGGCACATCCGACGGTACCCAAGCGGCTCAGTCGACGTGACGTTTTCCTCTCTGCGTAGGCTGCCAGAAATAGGAGGAGGCTTGATGCTGGACGCGGAGTATCATCAATGGGCATACAACACATTTACAGGGCAGTACTGGGGATTTACTCCCACCGTGGAAGTCGAGTAGCATTCTATATCTGCATGATGTACATAATTGTCTTTGTCGTCGCTTCAATTTAAAGTCTCTAGAGCAAACTTTGCCATTTCGCCCGATGTCCAGCGTTTGGCGCCCCAATCCATCTCGCATACAATTCCGCCACCGATGTCTTTGAACTTAATGGCCGACGTGCAACGAGCGCTCCCCCTGACATTATAAATTATATCGAGTACTCGGCCAGTTCCGGTACCTGGCTCGATGTGGTCCGCGATACTGAGGTCGCCGAGACGAAACGAGAGCCCTATAAGCATTCATTAGTCTGACAATACTGGGTCCCTAAATCCGGAAACTCACAGCTCGAGGCAACTGTGGTGGGAGCGAATACATTTCAGCTTGTGAGCGCCCCATCTTGTTGTGAGACTCACATTGCATGCGGTCTCCTGGACTGAAAGGTATTTGGGTCTGCCCGGAATGCTCATGTTTCCACTTTAATTGAGACAGCAGCTGTTCCCGGGCCGTATATTTAGTGACTGAAAGGCGAATCATGTGGGCCAGCTCGCCCAGGCTCATGGAATGTAGCTCGGTGTCTGTGATCTGGTCTGTGGACATGTTGAAGAAAGCGTTGTGCAGGTAGGCGTGGCCTGAGTGGAAGGCCTCAGGAAAACGATTACTGGCAAGGTTGAAAGAATTATTTTGGGGTTTATAGCAGCTTGGGGGCTTACCGGGCATCGACTACATAGATGAAACGGCTTTTATCATCACTATCTGGTGTATCGATGAAAGTATGCTATATGCGCGTCAAATGGTGCCCTTTGGTAGGAAGGGTGGGGTTACCTTGTACAACCAGGCGCCAACAATATCGGTCGTACTGAGGGCAGTAACATTATTCCCAATCTTTTGTAGGTCCCCGGCGATTTCCCGTTTGAGGCGTGCGATCTCGGCAGCAGGGAAGTAAACGATACGCGACTGGATTGGCCCGTCTGCTTCGAAATCCCTCTTCTCCGCTTGAATAGATGCCAAGCCAGATTCAGCATCCCACACTGCCCATCCTTTGCTAGAATCGGGGTCGCTCGATGAGCGCAGTGCGTCAGGCAAGATCACGGCCCAAGGGTCATGGGGAAGGAGGGGTGGGGTAGATTCCCCATTCAAAGCAAGTATGAACGCTTTTATCACCTCTGTAAAGCCGGAAGCGTCCATGAGGATGTGGACAATGGTAAGTGTAATGATCGTCGCATCGGAAAGGTATGCAACATGAAGGGCGAACGCCGGGTCTCCACCTGAGATATAAGCATCTAGATCTCTCAAAGGCCGGTCTCGGTAGAGAGACTCGTTGCGCGAAATCACTTGAGTTGAGATCGTGTTGGTTCGAACATAAGGGCTCTCGTTCTCTGCAAGCGTGCCGTTGATAAACTGCCATAAGATTATTAGGATGGCCAGGCGAAACCAAGCTGGCCCTACTTGCCAAAGAAGTGACCTTCAATGCGGCATTCGCGGGGTCGGGGATCACCGCTTCAATGTTGCCGGTCTGTGTATTCTGTAAGTACTAGTCATCTAGAAGTATATATTTATTCACCTGCTCATTTCGGTGGAGATGTGCCCCCAAAATCGGCCACACTTTGCTAAGTGTAGCGCACGCCTTTTCGATCTTCTGCGGTTCAACAGCACCGCTGAATGTGACCCCGATACTGAGTGTAACAGACTCAGCAGCCGAGTTAAGGTCCATAAAGCCGAGATGAATAGTTGCAGTCATGAAGAAAGAGGAGATGCAAGGCGAACGCTGTCGGGATAGATGTCAAGAGGGCTGAGCTTTATATCCGGATGTCTTGATGCTTTTCGTGTGGTCTTGTCGGGGCCGGCACGAGGTTGGTGGTTAGTGCCACGCAGAAGCGCAATACCGAGAAGTGACTCATGGGTACACAGTGTTTTGACTCGAGTACTTGAGGAATAAGTGACCCGCAATACAGTGAAAACCTTCCGTGGGTGGGTCCGATTTTCGCGCGCGAGTCGTGATCGAGTATTAGCATGCAAAATATGAGACGATAGCAAGAATATAGGTGTCTACAGGGGCCCATTCCATTCCATGCAAGACACACCGCAGTCTAATCACTATTCTTTTTCTGCTTCTTCTTCGCGGGGCCGTCCTCTGCCTTCTCTTTTGGTTTCGGCTTGGCCTTCTTCTTCTTTGGCTCGCCGCTCCCCTCGCCGCCGTCTTTGCCCTTTTTGCCGTCTTTGTCCTTTTTGCCGTCCTTGTCCTTTCTGCCATCTTTGTCCCTTTTGCCATCTTTGTCCTTCTTGCCCTTCTTTTTTTGGCTGTCTTGTGCTACGGCGAGGTCTCCACTAGCAATCGACATCCTATCCGACACCTCGGAATCGCTTTCAGATGGCGATCCGCCGTCGGATTCCGACGCCTGGAAATCATCGTCTGGTACAACGGGTTGACCTCAGCCTGGAGGTTTGGCAAGACGCTGTTCACTTACCCAACTCGCTTTCGTCATCATCGTCCATAGCCCTCGGTTTGGGCCGCTCGCTACCTTCGGAGGCGACACTTTGCATCTCATCGTCATCGCTGTCCACGGCGGCCACGACGCCAAGTAGGTCTTGATCTGCCATCTCATTCTTGGTGCGCACTTTCTTCGAGGTGAGGTAGTTCTCGATCGGGTCGTGCTCCTCCTTGTTGATCGAGGTGAAGGTAACTTCAGGTCCTGTCTTTGAGATAACACGCAAATCGAACGTGCGTGCTGCTGCTGTGCCGGACCCCATTCTAAATAAATAAATGATGTCAGCGTGGTTTTTGGATGGGTTTCAGTAAAACGCCATACCGAGAGAACACGACCTGGTGGATGTCGGCGAATTCAACGAGGTGAGGTTGCTTTGCGATAAAGAACAGTGATTTTTCGAGAGGGAACAAGGTTCCTTGAACTGCCTTCAAGTTACACTTGACGCCATACATATCCTCGTGACTAAAGTTTAAAGGGAACACAGTTAGTTGGTGATGGCCCGTAGCACCGCGCCATGGGCAACATACCTGCGGAAGGTTGTAGGTGCAATAATTTTTTTCCCGCTTAGACCACGGAAAATACGGGAAACCACTTCGTGCGCTGGGCCATCATACTTCTTTTCCAGCTTCCCCTCGTACTTGGTTTTCAAGGTTTCCCTATGAATAATTGTCAGGCGAGCTGGGGATGTTTGGTGAGCCATGACGCACTCATCCATCTGAATTTCTGTTTCGAGATCCTCATCGCGCCCGAAGAGCATGCGGAGGTACGGGTACCTTGTTTGACCTTGTCGAATGGGTGGGTCGAGACCGACCTGGTACAGAATAAGGGCTGGGCTCAAGGTGTGCTGGCGTAAAACATCTTACGTACCACCATCTCTACGTGCAGATCGTCGGGGGACAGTAGGAAGAGGCGGGTGATCGAAGAATAGAGGATTTTGTAGTCGTATGTCTTGCCGCGTAGTCGTAAGAAAGTAGGGAACATATCGATATCATAGCGACCTCTGGTGTGGTGTCAGAAAGCCTGATAACAACAAGAGGTATAGACTTGCCTAGGTGTCTGGATGTTGACCTCGCTAAAGCTAACGAGGACATCTCCGATAACTTGTCCAATGTCGGCCTTCTCCTTGATCAAGTCGTGGAACGCTTGAGCGGCAGAAACCTCCTCATCGTCATCCCTATTGTCCACCTCGTCGTCATCATCGCCCTTGGTATGCGTGCCAGGAACATAGAATCGAATTTCTGTTAGCTCATCGGGGCGGCCCTTTTTAGATTTGGTGGTTGACGCAGCGGGTGCCGTGCTAAACTCCAAGGAAACCTCCGTCCTCCCAGCAATATTCGAATTGGCTACCGTTCGTAGGGGGACCTCAAACGCAGTCCTGTTGGACACGACAAAAGCAAGATCCGTGCCTGCAATAATGTCAAGCTCACAAGTTAGGTCGCGAGTGAGAGAGCAGCTCACCTTGAACGTCGGTAGATCCCCAGTTCCACCCTTTGACACTAATCTCCTTGGTCTCGAGTTGAACCTTGTAATGCTGGGTGACGAGCTGAGAGACCTTATCGTGATCCTGCACCGACACTTTACTCTTACACTCTTGGATCAATATGGAAAACAATCAGCTCACCTCCCTCAGAAAACCATCGAAAGTTTCCCGACGTCTGTTCTCCTTCAAGATAATCCTCAGTTGAAAATTCCTCGAGACTCTGCAAAGATTGTTGGAACGTGCAGGTGGCTGCTCAGCGGTTATTTCTTAAGTTGTTCCGCCAGTACAGCTCACCTTAACCATTGGCAGTACTTGATTTCACTAGATTGGATCATAGCACTTTCTTCGCTGTCAAGGGCTTTCCAAGCAATCCCCACTGCAGCAAATCGAACCTCTGTCCAAGCCGTTCTGATTAAATTCCTGCATCTAAAAGCAATTAAGGGAAAGGGATGTACTTACTCCCAAGAACTGTACCCGTGCCATGGTAGATGCTGTCGAATTGTGTCGACATTGTGGTGTGAGTCGGAGGGGCGGAGGTGGTTGGGTGGAGGTGGTTGTTTGGCCACACGCGACGCGCTTGATGATCCTAGCGCCGAAACGCGACCACTCCCCAACCATCAACGACTATCCCTCCAGTGTTTTCGACCCAGTACACCATCCCACTAAAGTCCCAGATACCTATACAAATACCTGGAGTGTTAATTGCAAGATAACGAAGCCCAACATGCAGGACAGCCTTGAGGCTCGATCAAGAGATGTGCAGGAGCGCACTTTCTGCAAATGGTACGAATATGCCTATGGCGGAGATTGAGTGTTTCGCTTAAGCCTATGCATTGGTAGGCTCAACACTAAGCTCGAAGCTCACAACTACCCACCGATGTCGTCTCTAGTTCGAGACCTTTCCGATGGAGTCAAGCTCATCCAGCTTATGGTAGTTTTCCCTATGTTTTGTGCTACCACAAACTGAGTCTCACGCACTCTCATTCCCTGTGAAAGGAAATCATGGGTGAGACAAACCTGAGCTCATGATACACTTGCGCTAATATCGTATCCAGGGGACGTATCGCTTGGACGTTACAATAAAACCCCTCGGATGCGAGTACAAAAAGCTGAGAACGTAAATAAAGCCTTGGAATTCATCACCTCTCGCGGTGTTAAGCTCACCAACATTGGGCCCGAGGGTGAGATTTTATCCGTGCACACAACAAACTGGGCGTTGGACATCTAACCCTCCCCCGAAGACATTATTGATGGAAATGTGAAACTCATTCTCGGGATGATTTGGACCTTGATTTTACGCTTCACGATTGCGGACATTAGGTTAGTCCGACTCGAGAACTGTGGGATAAATGTGCTTAATGTTCCCCCATTTAGCGAGGAGGGACTTTCGGCCAAGGAAGGTCTGCTGCTGTGGTGCCAACGAAAGACTGCTGGCTACCAAGAGGTAGACGTACAAGATTTTGGATACAGCTGGTCGGATGGGCTTGCTTTGTACGTCAGCCCGAGTACGGTGGTGAAATTCATAACCAAGCGTTTCCCCAGGTGTGCACTCATCCACCACCATCGCCCGGACTTGATCGATTACGCGTCTTTAGACAAAGTACGTGATGCATTCCTTCAAATTGAGTTTAATGTAGTTGATTATCTGAATAGTCAGATCGTTACACGAACACAAGAATAGCATTTGAAGTTGCAGAACAGCATTTAGGCATCCCTGTGAGCCCGAGCACTAGTGAATAAGTACTACTGCTACCGACTGAAAAATATCCTACAGCAACTCCTAGATGTGGAGGACTTGTGCGATGCAAAACCCCCTGACGAACGCAGTGTTATGACATACATCGCCAGTTTCTTCCATGCTTTCTCTTCAATGGGTAGAAACTTCTAATGTTTTAACCATGAGTTACTAACTACTGATCATGATACAGACCAGCAAGAGACAGTGTCTCGTCGAATCGAAAAGTTCGCCGAACTAATGCATTCGGTTTGGCTTAGCCGGAACGATTACGAACGTCGTATGCGTGCGGTACGTTTCCTCGCATTCATGTCCTTCGCTCGTCCTAATCTGGCATTAGCTACTCGCAGAATGGTCTAGCCAAACGGCCAGGCTCGGCCTGAACTCTTTCGACGGGACGTACAACGACGCGAAGGAACAGCTGATTGAATTCCAAAACTATAAAAACGCTTCGAAGCGGCAATGGGTATCGGAAAAACAAGACCTTGCGACACTTTATGCGAATGTCCAGACCAAGTTAAGGACCTATGGTCTCCGCGAGTATGTGCCGCCTCCGGGATTGGAGCTTTCGGTGAGTAGCAGTGTGACACTTCTTTGCATATGTCCTAAACGCCCCGGGCTATATAGGACATGGACGCTACCTGGGCCACCCTACTTGCAGCGGAAGCTGCAAGGTCTAAAACTATCAACGCCCAAATACGAGAGTAAGCCACCAAGTAGCCACCGTACGCAACTGCTAATCGTTCGCAGAATCAAAGAGGCACTCCGAAAGAAATTCGCAAACGTTGCGAACAACTTTGAGCGGAGGCTGCAGGATATCTCCAACGAGCTGTCCGCACTGGACGGCCCACTCGAGGTTAGTGCATATCCCGGAAACACGAATATCCCACTGACACCCCCACAGGGCCAGCGTGCCGAAGCCAAAGCAATACAGACGAGACTCGGCCCTCTTTCCAACGCACTCCAAGACGTTGCCACCGTTGAACAAGAATGCTTGGCGGCAAATGTGGAAGAGAACGACTATACGATTTTTACGCATCAGGATCTGCAGTTTGAGGTGGAGTTGGCCGTTCAAAGCGTTGTAAAGAAGATCGCGTTTATCGAAAACCAGGTTAGTGGCCACTTATCTCAGCAAGTTTTTTTTTTTTTTGCTAATGTCACGGCTAATAGATCGTTGCTCGCAACATGAGTAACCTCACCCCTGCTCAACTCGAACAGTTCGAGAGCACCTTCAGGTACTTCGATCGCGATGAAACGAATATCCTAGAACTCGCAGAAATGACTGCTGCACTCGCCAGTCTTGGTATTGTGTACTCGGTAAAACTCAGTTGTTCGCCTTCACTACTAAGCACGACTAACCTGCATAACAGGAGGACGATTTGATCATTATACATGAGCAGCTGACCGAGGATTATGGCGCGGTCACTTTTGAGGCTTTCATTAACCTACTCGTAAGCTCACCGGTCTCGACCTGTAACGGACGCTTAGCCCCCTCCCTGCAGGTCGACATTACAGAAGACCAGACTTCGCCCGCGCAGCTGAGAGATTCGTTCCGTGGACTTGCTGGAGACAAGGTACATTCATTCCTAGAACTGGAACTTTTCTCGAATACCAACATCTCCCTTCCTCAAAATAGCCGTTTGTCACGGAGCTGGACCTTAGAGCAGCACTTCTCCCGCCCAGCGCCATTGAATACTTGCAGCAAGCCATGCCCCGACGAGAAGGTTCCGAGGCTGAATTTGACTACGAAGCGTGGTTGGATGATGTGTTTGCCTAGGAGGTCCATAGTCCAGGTGTTAGGAGATTGCTATTCGGGTTTAGAGGTATAATATACAGGCTGTCACTTAAATAGCTCCCCAAGCGTGCATGTAGAACTCCGGTCCCCACGATGATATCCCCATCTGCGCATCACAAACTGCCGCACTCTATCTCCTTTTGGTATCCGATTACATTCCTGATTGAGACTTTCTAGCGTAGGTCTCATACCAATCCACAACAAAAGTTGACGGGAAACACGGCTCGACTCTCCAGTCCTACATAACACGAATTTGCTTATTGGTGGGAAATCATATACAGCAGGATATGCTAGTAGTTGATCCACATTTCACTCCAATAGGTTGCCTTTTTCGGCTATCGTGAGCGCGGCCCGGTTCTCGGGTCTCAAATGGGTTCCGACCTTCCTCCCTCAACCACCTGACGCCTCGCATAACCCGCCTTCACGAGTTCTTCGCCCGGTGGGCCACCCGGCCTTCACGATGAACAGCTATATATATATAACGCTAGTCCAGACCCGCGCATCTCATTTCTGAACCTCATTACCATGCTCGGAGCAAGGTTTTTGACTACGGCAGTGCTTGGACTTGGACTGTTAGCATGTGCTCGCACAGTTCCAGCTAGTTTCCAGCATCTTCAGGAGAGGGTTAGTGGGCATCATATTCTTGTCATCTCCATTAGTCTTACCAGTCTCCTGCCTCACCAGCAAAACACGCAGTATCAGGGCTACGGTTTCGTCTATTTCACCGGCGAGGATGTTACAAACGGTAGGCTCTATTATCAATCCGGCCCACAAAAAAGAGGTCTGATAAGATCTTCTCACCCTTCAGGTGAACAAATCTACTTTGGTAGGTTTTGAGGTTCCTGACTCGAACAAGTCCACTAATCCAGGCCGCCGACTCAAGCTGTCAGCCAAGGAAACGACCCCCTCCATTGGTCAACCGTGAACGACGGCTACGCAGTACTAAACTCGACACTCGGCACAAAGGGTGTACGCGACCCATTTATCATTCGTTCCCCGAACAACGACAAGTTCTATTTGATTGCCACGGATCTTCGGTTCGCCGCAATCAACAACTGGGATACCGCTGGCCGCACAGGAAGTCGCTCGCTCGCTATTTGGGAATCACCAGATTTGAAAACTTGGTCTACTCAGCGCCTAGTTCAGGTCTCCCCAGCCACAGCAGGTAGTTGAGCGTGATTTAGACCGCATATAATATGCTAACCACTTTGCAAAAGGTATGACCTGGGCCCCTGAGGCTGTCTATGATGCCACAGCTGGTCACTACATCGTGTTCTGGGCGAGCAACCTCTATGCCGCCAGTGACACAAATCACACCGGAACTTCTTACTCTCGTATCATGTACGCGAACACTACAGACTTCCAAACCTTTACTCCTGCCCAAGTGTACATCGACATTGGTTCAAGCGTAATCGACACAGACATGACTTACGACACCGCGACCAAGACCTGGCACCGCTTCAGGTGAGCATAGACCGGCCCCATTTTTAGAGGCATATTGACTTAACCTGCTATTACTGCAGCAAAGAGAACGGAAATATCGTGCAAGAAAAGAGCTCATCTTTCTTCGGACAGTGGACGACTGTGACCAGCGGCATCGGTAACTCTGATATTGGCTCTAGCGAAGGCCCGACTGTGTTCCTGTCGAACCGATATGCTGGTGTCTACCACCTCTTCGTGGATGATTTGTCGTGAGTTTAGCTTGAACGCTTTCCTTAATATGTTGCTAAACTTTGCGTGTTGTAGCCCACGCGGATATGTGCCATTCGAGACCGGCAACATCACGTCTGGCGTATGGAAAAAGTCGACTAATTATGCGCTACCAACTAACCCTCGGCACGGAACTGTGTTTGGTATCACTACCCAGGTAAATTGATTGATACTACCGCACATCCGTAGCTCATACCCTATTTACCTACTCAGGAAATGGCTAACCTTGCTAGCCTCTAAGCCCGAGGGTTTCTTGGCTAATTCATGAAGGCCACTCACAGTCATACCGACCGGAATGTGATTTTAGTCACTAGTTTTTCCCTTTGATAAATGACCAATGCAGAACATCGCGCAAATGACAAAGCACGCACCAAAGACCATGCTGTACATCCTTCCTAGCCCCCACCCTGCTCTAGCTGCGGTTTGAGTTGGAAAGGCACACTACCAGGCAAGAATGCTCCACAAGCTAGCGCTCAGCCCTACTATGGCCACTCGGCGACTAGCTGAAACTACTCTCAAACTACTAGAGACATTTCGCAATTGATAAAAAGTAAATTGAACACCCGAATCTCATCATACGAACACAGGACTCAACACAGGTATAGTAATAAAATGTGAAATATTTAAATAGAATCGAGCATATTACGGATTATTTGGTAGGCCAAAAGCAACCTTGAAGGCAGGCGGGCTTCAGAAGTGTTAGTGCCTACCCGACGACAATGGTGTCGACCTTCTACATACCCTTACATGATGATCTCACACATGGAAAAGTTAGAACCCTTCCCACTCTCCTTCGTTTCGTTCATGTGTCCGGCAGCCACTCCAGATACGACCGCTACCCAACGCACCAGTCAGCAACGCTGTGGTGCCTCATGAAATGTTATATGTACCTTTCGCATCCTGCTCTCCATGCTGCGTGATGGCTAGAGCGACAGCCTTGTCGACGACAGAAGTGGTGGTGAAGAAGTCGGCCATTGGTGAAGTAGTAGGGTGTTCAGGTGGGTAGCGTAGATCGATGTGCAGAAGCTAGTAAGCTGAAGACGAAAAGGGTGATGGGTTGAACAAGCTCCCCTACCCTGGCTTTATACTTGACCCAGAGTGCCTTGTGGCTGGCAAGGTGGATCTGGTGCGTCATGGCTAAGAGCAAGTCATCGTTGGATGTATGCAGCTCTTTCTCGGACCATTCTTCTGAACAGCGCTCCGAGTCGGGTCTGCCCCTCCGTCTGCCGTGCCCTGTAATATCTTCACGCTCCAAGTGCCCATCATACATTCTCGCGGCTCAATCTTTGTGGGGGCGGCGCAGCTCGTCTTGTGGATCGGCGCTTTTGCCGTTCTGAGTTTGAATTTGGGACCGGGGTCTCATAGGTTGGCGCTACTCCCGCCTGTGCTTGTGGTGTTTTGCACATTCTGTTTCTGCGGACTCGTGGTGGGCGCCAGGTGATTCATATATGTATGATTGGCAAAATCGGTCATCGAAGTATATATTTGTAATTCTAAAAGGATACTCGGGCTGAGCACGCCTGTCTAACCCCCGCTTTCTGCCTCCTTCCTCTTTTCCTCCTCGTGTCTTCCTGTGCTTTACACATTACAGTCGCTGAAACCAAACTCTTTCTTTACAGGTTATTCCAAACATGGTAGGCGCAGTCAGGATAACCTGGGCAAGTTGATCGGCGCGCCAGTCCTCCGTTCTAGACTTGGCTCACATAATTCCAGGGGAAGAAGTCTACGGCCATTCGGCATCACGCATCGACGTAGTGGTACTTATATGTCGACTCTCAGCAAGCCCAAAGCAGATATCCGATAAAGAGTTTGCAAGGCGGTAGGAATTGGATTCCACGAAAAGGTGTTCGGTGTGACAATACCTTCCTATCCTGATCCAAGTGGTCATATGCGCTCGTTCAGGTGTTGCACAATGTTACAGGGCCCCATTAGATAAAAAAGAACATGATGAGTGCAAATAATACAAATAATAAAGCGGGGCTGAGGTATCAGCTTTTACATCTTCTCTAGAGCTCCTAGGATAATATCTATAACTTTTGGAAACGCCACTGCCGGTGCCAACTCCGCGATCGAGACATCCTCGTCATCAAGGAAAAACGATCCAAGCTGAACAACAGCCGAAACAAGGTTATCATCGCAAGCCCAGTCATTTCCAGTTGCGCGGAGCACCCCTGCCGCCCCCTCTGGGTACGAACCACAGTTGGCGAGGAACCCGGACTTGAACATCTGTACCAGGCCCGTGTCTTCGTGATCCATGTGATCAAGTATTTTCAAGGCAGCCGAGTTGAGGCTGTTTACGCCTGGGTTGGCATGTCCAGCAATCACGTAGAGCAGCACCCACAAGAACGACTCGAGATCGTCCATGAAAGTATGCTCATAACGCTCTCCAGGTAGCACGCCCAGTACGCCGATGGACATGAATGTTACCGTACCCTAAGTATAAAGTCAGCTTGGCACCGATGAAAGGAAACTGGTCGGGGCTTACCACTCGATAATCCACCATTTCGCTGGAAGGGGTCGGATTAAAAATCATCCGGAGGGGAGCGCGATGTACTCGTGCGGGGGCGGAATTCGGGGATGGAACAGGCACATAAGTGGCCTCGGTCCTTCGTCGCTTCGAGTGTGGCGGATCGTTTTCAGCCCTCACGTCCTCTGGTTCCGGGGCACACGCGCTCCTGAGCCGTTGAGTTATATCTCCGCTGGTCGAGTCTGGGGATTCCGATTTGACAGAGCCAGACGACTCGCTGTCTGAAAGTTGCATGTACATATCAAAGTCGGACAGTATTCCAGTCGGGTCGCGGTCGAATCTCGCGAGGTATTCTCGAAGCTTTGTTTCGGATTCCGAGAGTGGCTCAGAGGTTTCTACGGGCTCTTTCCACTCTCGACGGCGGAAATGCTGACCCGGGGAAAGCAGCATCACGTTCCCACCACTGATATCTCGATGGATGATACCCATGTTCACCAGACGCCAGCAGCCTGTCCAATATTGTTAGCTCGACCATTACGAATCTAGATATTCACTCACCCATCATCGCGTCTAGCACTCCCGTAAGGAGCTCACGCGGGCTTTCAGCCGCCCAAAGCGACTTGCCGACGCTCGACATCAAAACGCGCGAGTATACGCGCCTCATTCGGGTTTCCGAGGTCGGCTCGAGTTTCTTCGTATTCACCACACCTACGGAGCAAGTTTATAAGCGGCAGGCATAACACAAGACAGGATACTCACTACACTCGTACTCGTCTCCATTACCTGTCATATAGACCGCATTCTCGATGGTTGTAAGGTCTTTGCACACCAACATATCCTCCACCTGCGCAGTTTCGTCCGCATGCATCCCACCCGACTTCGCCGACCGCCCAGACTTGTTCGGCCAATATACATCACAGTGCCAAATGCACTGCACCACCCCATAGATTCCAACCAGCTCCTCCAAGATATCGCCTTCAGATTCTTGACTCGGGTCGCGCCAGATCAACTTCAAGACATAGCTTTCGTCGTGCAGTTCTTCAGGCTGAGATTCTTCAAACGCCCGTTTCTGGCCGCGAGTCTTGATACCTGGCGCCTCGGTTTCGGGCAATTTGACTAGTCGTATGCGAAGAACGATGGTCGCGCGCCCAATGACATCCATACGGTGGCAGAGACGTTCGACGACCTTGAATTTTCGGGTGGGCGATCGAGCAGAGTTTCGATCGCTTGGCTGATCGTCGAGAACCGATCCAGGAAAATTCACGTAATAATCCAACCGCCGGCTCTCATTCATCACAGTGCTGAACGCAGTATCCAACCCAAATTCCTCATCATCCATCATGAGCAGCGCCGCGACGGCCTTGGTGAACTGGTCCGAATCCGCACACACGTCGATGGGGGTCGAATAAAGCACGCCCGCGCGGTCGAATCGAACAAATGTGGCCTCGGATCCGCAGATGGCGAGCGCATACAAGTGTCGACGGTGCAACTGATGTGTAAACACTGCACGCGCGTCGAATGCCAAGCCGGCTATGGCGGCTTTGAGGTGCGACTTGAGACGTTTGACGGAAACGGTCATGTGGATGGTCTCCCAGTGTTCGTTGTGCTCCAGCGCGCCGTCGAACAAGACGAGGTCAGGCCGGGTCAAAGGGTTGAGCTCACAGTCGGCGTTGATAGGCCGACCAGCACGGTTGAGAAAGGTTGTCGCAGACGTGCGCCCAGTAGTAGTTTCTACGGCCACCTTGATAGTATTGAGGATGCGTTGAATGGGCTGATAAAGCCGAGCTTCTTGCCTGGATCTAGGAATCGTCCATTTGCGTCGTTGCTTGTTATACGTAGGGCTTTTGTGACAGAGCTGAAGCACAGTCTTTAGTTTATCCTTGTCGCCCACAGAGAGAAACCGCTCGATGAATAGGGGGTCGCAGAAGATGTGGTCGCGGACTTCAAGCTCAAGGGGGATAGGCGCCATGTCGATCTCGAGTGTAACGCGTGTTGGATTGACGCTCAAGCAAAACGAGGACCGCAGAACTAGTTGCCCAGCAGGTCAGAGGTTATGCGGGGGCCAGTCTTGCCAACTTTCAGCCAGCTTATAACCCCCCCAGCACACAAAACGACCGACGGTCCAAGTCGCGCCAGAGGCGAGACAAACGAGCAAGGCCATAGCTGAAACTAGCAAACTGGACCGTGACAAAACTCTCGAATCAAAGGTTGGTGCCACTTCCATATGCGGACGAGCATAGACCCGCTCACACATGGGGAAAGCGATCGTTGATGCAGATTGCCTATGCCAAGGTTAGCCTACGAGGAGCGCGAGAGAGGAGCCCCCCAGCTACTCTGGCTGATTGGTCTTCTAGACCTCAACGCTAAAAAGTCGGTGTGGAAAGATCAAGAAGGCACCAACTCCCGAACGTCATGTATTCTGTCCGCCGCAATCCCCCTTGTGGGTCTGCACCGATATGGTGATGAACGACTGGCGATGTGGGCGCAGTGGGTGATCAGCAAGTTTGACCGTTCATCCCGGTGGCAAGGCACCCAACGACATGGCGCCTAGATTACGATAAATGTGCCGTCCCATTCACAGAAGAGGCACAGGGAGGAAGCGCTATGCCGAAGAGCGCTCGATGGAGATGAATAGAGCCAGGCAAATACGGATCTACCCGTACGAGGTAGATTCTTATCAGGCTAGTTCTTCTCTTTCTTGCCAACGGGGGGTCACGCAGCTGGACCCGCCAGCGGGCTCGATCCGTCGCCTTCGGGCCACGGGCGGGCACGCGTGTGACGTAGATGGACGACAAAACCGACTCACGGCCTCGTCCCCGCGTCGTCACCGCGGGGATGATAGACGCTGGGGCCGACTTTTTCACTCTTGATCTCCAGGGCCAGATACAAATGTGCCCAGTTTGGGCTAGCTAGGCGTTGGCCCGATTTAGTATCTGCGCGGGCGCAAGCATAGTGAATGGCATCGCGAAACGCAGTGCGCACTGAAGATCCATGCTCCGTGCACCAGTCAGCTGAGCCAAGGCAGAATGAATTTCATGTCGCCGCATGATTAGGTTCCAAAGATGTAATAGCCGCGGCTCCGAGATACAGCCCGAACGGGATCTCGATTTATGAAAAATTTTAGGTCGTTTTTTTCGGAGCACCCGGCGCGGTTGGCCGTGCGAGGTGGAGCGGCCGCCACCACAAATCGCGCTCTTCATTTCATGACCCCAAATCACGTGCGTCACCATGACCTCAACAGTCGATCACACGCTTTGGCAAAACTCCCGCTCCACACCGTGACCTCACTGGGCAAAGGGGCGCGCTTGCACTTGTAATCATAAATAGCCATTCCGACCCCCAGTGAATCGAGTGCGCACAGAAAAGGGCTTCTATCTAAACACATGCAACGCGAATCGTCTAAGTGAAGAGAAAAACAAAAATGACGATGAGTGGGGTGCGCAGGCGGTGTGTGTGCGATGGGGAAAGGGGAGAATGACAGAGAACATGCAGGGGAGAGGGCGACGGATAGATGGCATAAGGTCCCCCATGCACCACACGCGCACGCGAGGTGTCCAAGGTATGCGCAAGAAGGAAAATGAAACACATGGAGCCATAGAGACGAATAATAGAAAGACATGAGGTAGTCGCTAGTATACACACAGACAGCATCGACGAATACAAGGATACATCCCGAAGGAACACAATTTTCAGGGGCAAGGCGGCAGCAGCCCATTCATGAGACGGGCTTGTAGTAGATTGTGGTGATGTACTGATAAGGCGTCAGTCAGTCTGCAGGCCCCGAGCCCGGCCACGGACTAACCTTTCGATGGTACCGGGTTGTTGTCCCGACGGCAAGCACACCACCCTTGATCGCACTGGTCCCAAGATGGTTGAGCACGACGTGGTTTGGCACGGGCAGGACCGAGTTGTCGTCTGCCCCGCCAGTGCCGACGCCAATGCCGCCGACGGCCGCGACAGCGCTCTTGGTGACGCCGCTTGCGCTGGTTGCGCTGCCGGTGGTGCGCGCATTGAGGATGACCTTTTCGAGGTGCCTCGGCAGCGCGGGCGGGTGGGGGATGAGCGGGGGTGGCGGCGCGTCAAGCTCTGTCCGGCGGGCGAGGTACTGCTCCTCGAGCTGGGCGGCGTGGATGAGATGGGGTGGGATCTCGGATGTCCATAGTGGGAGGTCTTCTGCCATGAGCGTGAGCAAATGAAGCCGTCGCGGTGTCAGGTACGCACCAGGCGCGCTCGTGAGACCTTTTTCCCAGCCGAGGGCCTCGCCTACGGAATCCTCTGCGACCTCGATGTGGTTGACGAGGTTGCCGCCGTCGTCGACCGCCGTAGGGAGGTCGTTTGCGCATTTCCATTGCTCGTCGACGATGAATTTGATGTGATGGGTGCCTGGCTTGAGATCGACGGTGGTGACGTGCGCACGGATGGTCGGACTGGGTCACGGTCAGCCGAGAAGCGGCGCAGACGGACAAACTTACTCCCAGGTGAGCGTGCGACGGCCCTGCCAGTCGCGGTCGAATGTGCCGGCAAGCTCGACGCGGACGCCGTCGCCACGCCAGACGACTCGGGTGGGGACGGTCGACGCAGAGCTGGCGATGGAGCTGGTGTCGCAGGCGCGGGCCTTGCCCTTGGCGTTGATGCCGAGGGGGATGGTCGAGTAGATGTGCTCGGCGGTCTTTTTCGGAGAGCGGCGCTTGTGCACGGGCGACGCGTGCACGGGCGGGGACGACGCGGGGTGGGGCGAGGGGGCGGCGGCAGGCGGGGAGCGGGCGACGAGCGAGCTGGGTGGGGCGTGGTAACCGGCGCGCCAGGCGCGGTGCGAGGGCGACTGTGCGTGGGGGTTGGGGTGGGGGTGGTGGTACTGTGGGGCAAGGAGGACGTCGTTCATGTTGGCTGCGAGACGGTCAGCAGACGTCAAAGGGCAGGCGACGGACGCACCGGCGGGGACGTCGAGGAGCGAGTCTGCGGTGTTGAGGCGGTGGATGCGGTCGCGGTCGGGCGGGGGCTGGGCGCGGATGGGGATGGGGGCGACGGTCGGGGGCGAGCGGTGGGGCGTGAGCGAGAGCTTGGCGGTGAGGTCGGGGAGCTCGAGCGAGCGCTTGCGGGTGCCGTGGGATGGCCTGCGCGGGGGGTCGGGCGCAGGAGACGTGCCTCGGGAGCGAGAGTCGAGGGCAGGATGGTGGGACGCAGTCTGGCCCATGCCTTATAGATGGTTTGTGGTGGTCAAGCACAGGTAGCCAAACCGACGTCAAGCATTCGCTCTGGTCGTCGTCGACTGAGGGCCGCTTCCAAAAGCCGTGCCGCCCAAAACACCCGATTCCTGCCCGTAGCGGTGTCTGGGGGGAGGGCCACCCCCTCATCCAGATCCTCGCCCCCCTCCTGCCCCTTTCAGAACGTCGCCCAGCTCGTCTGTACACACACTCGCCTGCTGTTTGCTCGCCACGCCCCTCCCGCACCCTCACCCGAGCACACCGTCCCGCCATCGTGTGGCAAATCACGTGATCCCGGCAGATCGTCGGACCGTCGCTATATGCGCGCACCGCAGAACGTGGCTTCCCGCGCTCGAGCATCTCTGGAACGTGCACATCACCCCGAAGACCGGCCTTTCCCTGCGACGTCACCCATCTCGATAGCACAACATCACTCAGCACCGGCCCACCCGGCCTCGACGTCTCGAACGGCCCATCGGGCCATCGAACATACGGCCGCCCCCCTTATCAGACCGACAGACGTCACAGCGCTACCCCGCACTGAAGCCTATCCACAACGATTATCTCGCGCTATCCGCCTTGGGCGCGTGCTTTTGGCCAGTCGCTGTTCAGATCCTCAACGCGATATGACGCTTGTCAGCACCCCTCTCGCTTGTTTCGAGGGGCCCACCCGTATCTTCTTCGCTCGCTCGACTGCAACGTGCATCGCTCTCGCGCTCCAGCCGCCACAAACTAGATCTTTCATGACTGTCAGCGATCCCAGGCTCGAACAATGATCTACACATCAAATTTCCGGCCATTTTTCTGTGTCGTTATCGCCAGCGCCAGGCATCCAACCAATCCCCCGACCCCCCGCAACCGCGACATATTTTCCTCTTGTCGCTCGCCATCACCACACAATCTCGCGTGCCCCCATCTTATCAAGTCCCCCAAACTTTGTCCCCGCGATCCGTAGCGACCAGTGTCTAGACACGGCGTCCTGCTGGAAGAACTCCCATCCAAATCCGCCAGCTTACAGGCCCGATTCGAGCAAGCCTGTGATCTCCCCCGCATGATGACGCACACGCAGAATCTTCCTCCTGCCCCTGGCTCGAACGTCGCTCATATCGCCCACGTAACCATACGATCGTCTTCCTAAATCAACACGACGCATACACCCGCCCCGGCCAGTGCCACCTCCCCCACTTGGCGCTCCGCATCTTTATACGTAAAATATGCGCACCGTGCGAGCTTTCCGCAACACGAGGGGTGGCTCGCGCACTGAAGCGTGTCATAAAAGGACGAGCAGGCGCTACCCCGGTCTCCCAACCAAAATTCATCAGGCTATCTCTCGAATCTCAGCCTCAATCTCGCATCTGCCACACCGGATTCAGGCCCGACTCCCGCCTATTCCTCCCACTAATCAATCTCCCGGCTCCACGAGAAATTGATCTTGGACACTGTTCGTCCTTCCACATGGGCATACACGTCGGCCTCGATGCGCTCTCCTCCAGATCCCCAGGCTCTGCGCGTACATCCAACTCGTACGTCATCCAGGCCCCCGCACTCCCCTTGTTACCCCACATCACGAGACGCGCCTCCGTCGTGCGGGGAACACTAAACCATACTCGTCCCACAGCCGTGTTGCGCAGAACACTCGGCCGAGGCGCAACAGTGCATATGACCGAACGAGGCCTTGTCCGACCGAGCGCACAGACCAACGGCGCATGCCGCGTGTCCCGTTGTCGGATCGATAATAAGACCCATGTGATGTGTCTGACCGCTGTTCGCTTTCAGTTCAAAGTCCAGCAGTCTACACCTCGGTGTATGCGCGTGTACAGCCTCCCCTATCCCTCGTCCAACCCCCGGCCCGAGTCTGATGTCGGAGCCGGAAATGAACCCTCCAGCAACGCATCCCCTGCTGATCAAGCCCAAACAAACCCCGACCGAATAGGGGCCGCCGGCCAAAAAAACCGCCGGCAATGATCAGGTCCGAGCTGAAACGCCCCGCTTCCCAGTCGCACGTTACAGAAACCACGCGCCGGAAATTGTATCAGAAAAAAGCCTGGAGAAAAGCAGTGTGGGGTAATATATGCCGTTGCCAATGCGGACGGCTATTGATCAACTCCGTCGGGGGGCTGGACTTGGTCTTATCGCTAGTCGTGGCCTGGGGAACAGGCAAGCGTGAGAGTGCGCAGGTGGGGTAGGGGCACAGGGGTTGGGCCGCGGGTAGGTGGAGAGCCGGTGGGGCAGGTGGTGCGTGAACCACATCTCGAACTATCACCGCCCTCGCATTGCGTGCCTCCTCGTTGCTTGCTGTCTATGTCGTCCGAATCAACCCTTTACTCACCGCCTATGCTCTATGGAGCAGAGTAAACCGCTTGTCCGTCACACTAAGCAATTCTTCGGCCCTACTCGGGCGAATCCGAGGCCTCTGCAGTCTTGCGCGGCTTCCGCGAGAGATATGTACCGTGCTTGCGAGTGGATCCCACTGGCTTACCCTTGAACGTGCTCGCCGGAGCTCGTGTTTGCAGGCAGGTGGCACAGACTTGTGCTCGAGCGTTCTCCCGCGCGGATCTTCATCGCTATGTGCTCTTGCGCCGCAAAAGGGGCTCCACCTGAATGATCGTCGATGTTCTAGGGGGTCCCACCCGATCGTGCGGTGACTATTAATTTAATCGACGCAGTCTGCGCTCCCACTCCACTGTGAAGACTTGTGAAAGAGAAGATGGAAAAACATTCAGTAATGTTATTTCAGCCGTCTAGCCTGTTCGAGTGCAAGCTTTGCAGCAGGACATCTCAAATGATCAACAAGACGTCCTACTGGACAGTTCCTGGGGGGTCACCCCCTCCTATCTCACCCGGTCCCACCTCCTGGCTGTCCGACTCGAATCTTCTGCTGTCCTCTAACCGAACCCTCCAAGTACGGCTCGTCGGAGCCCCCCACATGCGCGAGCTCTGCCGGGCCGTTCAACTCGGAGCGTTCGGCGGTGTGTTTGATCGCAACAGGTGCCAACAATGTACCCAAGAGCGAGCTGAGGCAGCGAAACAGGTACGCCGCTACTTCGTTTACTTGATATAGGCGTATAAATGTCTCAATATGGATTGCCTGCAGTCTGCCTTGTCGGTGGTTGCCTGAGAGCAAGGTGGTAGGCTGTGTCTGGTGTGGGTTCTGATGCTCTTCTGCGGGGTTAAACTAGGATGTTAATTGCTGCACCACCTGGGTTTGTGAAAAACGCGCATAGGAGTTTTGCGAGAGGGAAGTATGGCGACCAAGGCGAATTTGGTGAGTTTGTTGTACGTGCGCATACAGGCTTCGAACTCCCCAACCGCCAACAAAGCTTAAGTTGTTGGAAATATAGCTAGCACAATTTGTTGGCGACACATCGCGACAAGTGCTCCACCTGCTCCACATTTCTTTTCTACCGCCGCAGACATCCGGGCTCGAGTATAAACGACTGATATCAGATTCCCATCCCTGTACCCACACAACGCGCCGTCCTGTGAAGCAGCCCGAGTTTTTTTTTCTCGATCTTCAACGCCTGCGCCGGCACGACCCTGCCGGACCTCGGGGACCGACCGACCGCCTGGCCGGTTTGGGCGGGGATCGGGTGCGTCACAAGGTGCGTTATCACCTCGACCAAGACGGTCTTCATTTGTGTTCCGGCTTAATCGGCGCCGTATGAGATCTCGCAGGTGACCCTAATCTTGCAAATGCCCGATTCTGCTGTGATATCGCTCACAAGACATGGCGGATGCACGTTTTGTGAGTATGCAACAGGGACTCGTGCGTTATAATACATCGACGATCCTATAGAGACACGTGTGGAGGCGCAAATGTGGAGTCTCGACCTCAACCGAGGATAAAGCGCGAACATAACAAGGCACGTCGCGGACGGAGATCAAGCGCGAGGTTTTTGCTGTAAGATTGCAATTCTTGTCCATCTAAACAGAGTAAAGGGTTTTCTTCTTTTTCGTCGTTGGCGCAGTCGCTCTCATCACAACGTGTTTGGGGTCGCGCATCGACGAGTTCGCCATCGAGCGCTGGTAACGCCCGCCGCACGGCTTCCAGGTTGATTTCGATCCACGGCTTCCAGAGCCTGACAGTGGTGCCCGGCTCGACGCCTATAACGTCCCTGGGTCCAGACCGCGACAGCAGTACATTCACGAGACTCGGCTCGTCAAGGTCAGCCGAACCATTCGCGTTGTTCACGAGGGCAGCTTTCGAACGAGTTGCGTCGGCCGGACACACCACGCACCGTGCAAGAACCGATTCACCAATCGACTGAAGCCTCTCGACAACGTTCACGCGAAGGTCCTCGTGAAGGTTAAGGTTATTGGCCAATTTTGAGGTCTTGTGATGGTGCCACAGCGCATCGTCTTTCTTGCGTTGAGTAATCAGTACATGCGCACGTGCTGCAAGCCCGCCCCTGAGAACAGGTAAGCGATTTGGGATCCCATCGTATTGAAAAAAGGACGGACTTGATAAACTTGTTCGGTTCTTGACGTGCCGAACGACCTTTTTTGCTTGGGCTGAAATCCAGCCCGCGCGCAAGTTCCCGCATCGTGAAGGCCTCAGCATCGGACTCGATGTCTTCGGCGATGATGGCCGGACATGCGAACGGCTGGTCGACAAACGGGTCATCTGAGATCGGTAGCTCGCCGCCACTCGCCATGCGGGCCTTGCCCTGGCCGCCAATGGGTGCAAGTCCGAAAAGCCGTGGTGTAACCAGGTTCGTTAGGGGTATATATTCCTTGTCGTCTTGTCCAAGCGAGCCCAGAACCAGTCCAGGTGGTTTGGGTTCTATGCGTGGTGGAGGAGGCATAGGTGCAGCATCCTTGGGAGCTGCGAGGCCAAACGGTGTAGCACGAGTAGTGTTTGTTCGAAAAACAGGAACTTGGATGGCCAAAGACCTGGAATCATCCATCCGGATCTGCGGGTCGGTTTGAGGCGTTTTTGGAATAGCAAAATTGGGTGCTGGCTGTGCAACGAAGGGAGTAGGTAGAGTTTGCTTCTTAACCTTGGGATCACGGGTTGGATTGGGAGGCATAAATGAAATTGGTGTTCCGCTGGCGGTTTGAAATGTACTGCGATCTTTAGGTTGAAGAGGAGGGTGTTGTGTCGTCAGGGACTTGCTCGATGAGGCGGCGAACTCGGAAGATACCCAACTCGGGGGTTTGGGCTTCGCTTTCGGTTTGGTAGCATCCTTTGGGAGTTATCGATAACGTCAATAGTAGTCTAGGATGCCGCAAGTAGAACTTTCACAAACGTCAGCGTGCGTATCTAAGCGTCGTTTCTTTGAGCTAGACTATTGTAATAGGGTTCAATAGGCAAGCCATTTCCAAGGGATCATACGAGACTGACAGGGGATTCAGTTGTAAACGAAGACTCGACCCAAGCGCTAGATTGTTTCGAGCGAGATTCCTGAGACCGTGCCGCCACGAGTAAGTGAAAGGGGGTCAAGGAATCGCGCAATGCGCACCCTCTTCTTCGCAGCATCAGCCATTGCAGAGTGGCGGAACAATATGTCTAGTTTCGCTCGCACAGTATGTGGTGGTGGCTGGTAGCTCGAGCGTGGCGCATCATAGGCTCCCAGTCACGTGGTTGAGGGGACAACCAAAACACCACGTTGCCCGTTTTCACCTTGGACGAGGCATAGGTATATCAAGCACCAGAAGCTTGACCTAGCGATATCCGTCTTGTTACATGACCGAGGCCACCACCAGTAAAGGCAAATCGCGCCCCTCTCGCGCGCCCGTTGCAGGAGGGATATATAAAACCGATTCTATCAAGGTGAGTCTACTTGAAACCTAAACTGGGTCCTTATACTTATAGACTATAGGATGTTGCAGACTCTCTAGGGATTACAAATTTGCCTGATTCTGTGGCCGCGGCGCTTGCCAGTGATGTTGAGTATCGTCTGCATCAAGTAATTGAGGTAAGTGCAACTCTGTTGGCGGGTGCAGAGGGGAATAACGGTGTTCTCAAGGAAGCTGCACGATTTACGAGACATGCCAGGCGAAATACGATGTCGCCCTCGGACATTGATCAAGCGCTGCGAGTACTAAATATCGAGGTACGCGTACTAAGAAGATATAAAGCTAGTTTTTAGTAACTGACACGCCTTGACATAGCCCTTGTATGGCCATTCGTCTGCGCATACGCCGTCTTTCAGACGAACAGTGCCCCAACATACCCTCTCACAGTCGATCTATTTTCTTGAGGACGAGGAGATTGATTTTGACAAGGCTTTGAAGGAGGAGATTATTACTGTTCCTCCTCCGGTCAGGTACACAGGCAAGTTTACTGGAACGTTGCTTGTGACTATATCTTGATATTATTTGTTCCTCCCTCTTTAGCACACTGGCTGGCGATCGAAGGTATCCAGCCGTTAGTACCCGAAAATCCTATCCCACCCTCAGAGTCAAAGCCCACCGTCGCTGGGCAAGGAGGACCACCATCCCCTCGGGCACGAAAACAGGGCGCTGCTGCTGCAACCTCAGGCGGCGGGGCTACTTCTGCCGCAGCATCTACATCGACACTAGTCAAACACGTTCTACCCCGTGAACTCCAACTCTACCACGACCGACTATCCGCCGCACTTGTCGGTAGCAACGAGCGCAAAAGAGCCGCGGCGCTTAGCAGCCTTAGAGCTGACGCCGGCTTGCAGGCTTTGCTCCCTTACCTCATCCGGTGGATTGGCGAGACTGTGGTGCGAGTGCTCAAAGGAGAGGGCGCATCGCATGGCGGTGACGACGGAAGCGATGATGAGGCTATGTTTGGCTCCAATGAGCTCGACCGAGTCAAGCTTGACATCATGCTGGATGCGTTGAAAGCTTTGCTAGACAATAGCACTTTGTTTGTGGAACCCTATGTGAGTGAACGACACTTTCCACCAACATGTACTAACATCACCCTGTAGCTCCACCAAATAATGCCACCAATCCTGTCTATTCTTTTGACGGCGTCGCTTGGCTCAACTTCGACTTTTTCTTCATTTGATGCCAACCCCCCTCCCCGGCACATTCGGGTGCATGCAGCATCACTCCTTAGCCACGTTCTTTCGCTCCACGGTCCCACCTATCCGTCCCTCGGAGCCCGCATCTCTAAAACTTTAATTCTCGGTGTAACTGCCCCTGGCCGCCAACGTGGCACCCGAGAAGGTGCGCTACATGGGCTTGCTGCCCTGGGACGGGTAGCTGCGGGGAGAGCTCTCATAGGAGCACAAGCGCTCAAAAAATTAGAAGCAGAGATTGATTCTGGAAACCAAATGGACGAGAGTGTAGAAGACCTCGTCCAGGCCGCAACAGTGCGTTGGCATTCCTACATGATGCTCATTTCCTCAGAGTTGTCCCTGACCACTTCTCCAGGCTGTCGTCAAGGCGCTCCATCCACTCCCCGCCCCAATCCCCCAGTTGTGGGGTGACTCACAACCCCGGCCGTTGGAGCCGGACACGGTTGAGACGGATAGGGATCTACTTGACAGGCTGAGCGAGTATTTTGGACAATTCTTCACGAAGCGCATTGTGATTGGAGCGGCGGATGCCCAATGGGCTCATGGACTTTTGGAATCCATCGAGTCTTCCAAGGGAGAATATTCGGTTGATGCAGCGAGAAAGTAGTCCCCTCCTTTGTGTGTAAAACTGTTGTACTTTATCTGAGCCTAGATCTAAGCCGGGCTTTGTGTTCTCAGATGTATTCCTTTTATGGTATCACCAGTGAGGTAATCTATCTTATGGTCCGCATATACCCAACAAAACATTCACAAGTGACAATTAAATACCTGCTACTTCTAGACAACACATTCCAGCACTTTCCGAAGAGCTTTTTCACTTCTAATCACCAACTAGGACATATTCACGTTCAATTCGTGCAGCAGCTCGTAAAAACAAAGGTGGGCGAGAGTTCCTGGCACTCCGCATAGAAACACAGATAAATGTAACAATAACAACTCGAGTGCTACAAGCACCAAAACCCCAAAAGAAATCCATGGCAAAAGAGTTAAGGATACAATCCGACAGTACTTTTTCTTCAAGGCGTCCTTGAGCCAAGCAAGAACCGTGGCGCCTGGCCGTCGTCAAGACGTCAGTCATCTCTATTTTTGACCGTTATTTCGGACGATATTTTATTCACCTACAGCGAAATGTGAGATCACAGGAATCAAGGACAAAAATAAAACTTACATGTTCCAGCTCGCCTGAAACACCCCCTTGCTGAGTGGTGCAAGCTTTTTGAAAGCGGCAGGGGACATGTCTGAAGCAACGGCCATGCTGAGTTTCCAGGCGTTCAGACAAGACGAGTGTCACGTACCAAGGGCGTTCGCCCCGCAACCAGGGCACAGGTCGACGACCTTGCATTTTACGGATTTTCCACCAAATGTTACAGTGACGTACTAAGACCAGAAGACACTGTTCAGTAGGTTACCCAGCTCTCTATGAGGAATACTCACCTTGCCACAACTTCCTTTATAGTGACTCTTACTTAATGCGACCACCATCTCGGAGTCTTTGTTCCGCCATCCGCACGCGCCAGTACCCACAGAGGGGTTATAATAGGTTGCCTAAACAGTAATATCGTGCGTCAGTTAAAGGAGAAAGTGGTATGTAAGAAGAATCTTACCTGGCCCTTGTAGCCCCCTCGAGGCTCGAGAGTTGAAACATGGCGTGCAGCTACCTCTAGTTCGCCATCTTCAGAGGTGAGTTCGGGCTCAGGCTGAGGGACGGGGGCCGTAAGCACCGCAACAAGAAGAGTGAAGAGAAACAAAAGGGAGGAGAGGGTGCGTGCGTGCATAGTAGGGAGGCGTAAAGAGGAAGGGGGATGTGCAAGGGGGGGATGAAGCTGGGGGATGACCGACTCAAGTCAGCCCCACCGGCGCTCATTTTATGGCCGTTGAAAACAAGTAGAGGCCTGGGAACCTCGTGTGTCGGTCGAAACAGTGCCAAATTAGCCTGCGGCATATACAACGTGTTTGTTGGGGACCGAGACTAAGGACACAAGGGGCGGTGACCGTCGCAACGGCCGACGCCTTGCCTAAAATGGCAGTTGATCGCCCTGATTGTCCCCCCCAACAACAGGGTGGCTCGGGGAGTCTATTCAGTGTGCCGACAATAAAATCACAGCTTGGTCACAAATGTTACAAGGTACGTTAGAACTTACTGTACACTTCTGAATCATATGCTCGGCTACGAAGATGGCTGGTCTTTTTCAACGTCGACCCTTGAAATTCCGAGGGGCTCCGAATGGCGGAGCGGCACTGGGACGAGAATTACCAGGTCTCGACCACTGGCGTCGACGGCGCTCCAAAAGCATGCGAAGATCACACAGTAGTATCCTCTCCGCATCCAAAATTCAAATATTTGAGAGGGAGCGTGCTACCACCAGCACGTTGTTTCAACGCCACACCAACTACAGCTTAGCCTTTGTTACAACCACATGGATCAACCGTCGTGTTTAGAGCCACTCACCCAGTTGTTTTTACGGAGCAGAAGGCCGTGTCGGAACTTCGAAAACAACGTAATTTTCAGACTGCGCGCCGCAAAGAACCGTAAGCAGCCATCTTTTCCTGGGGATTTCCTACGCATGTGAACAAGAGAAAAACAAACGGAAGGGAGATCCCGGGAAGCCCACGCAGCTGCGGTCGGCCGCACAACTCACCCCACAGGACGAAGGCGCCCCGCAGCGATAAAGTTATTGGATTGATGAGAGTGCGAGAAGATGTCACGTGATGTACAACCTTGTCCGTTCGAATTCTGTTGGCCCTGGGCTGAGGCCGAGAATACACAAAACCCAGTTCTATCGGTTGGGGATCACACGTGGATATCCAACGGGTCAATGAATTACACCCTTTTGTGGGAGTCGTACCTGCGGCGCTGCGCCGGTTGTGCATTCCACTCGACGACTCAGGTTCCTCTGGCTTTTCTATCAGAAGAATCCGGGTCATTCGGGACCGGACGCTCGGCCAGACTCACATCTGTATCTGAGTATGGTCCGAACGCCGACGGATGGAATTAGTTGACATATTTTGACCCACACTGGTGTCAAACTGCTAGATAGGTGGGCAATCTATGTGGTTGCTTTGCTTTGCTTTCGGTTGGCTGGCTACAAAGAGCCACAGGGGAGCTGAAAGGTACGAAAAACAAACGTTTAATCCTTACTGTTCATCAACTCTACTTTTCAGGATGGGATCTTCCGAACCAAGTCGAACCTGATCGTCGCCTCCGGCATTCTAGATGCAACTGCATGACGCCATCTACCGCACTCGCCACCCAGCTGAATATGCCGAAGTGTTCCGGTTGTATGGCTACGCGAGGAGTAAGTATATTGACTGAGGCACATCCTGGCGCCCCTGCTGAGATTCCATAAAGACGCCGAAGGTCGGTCTGATATTACCACCCCCGTAAAACCCCGGAAAGGAAAAAAGTCGCTGGAGCGCTGCCGCGGCTCGGAGGGCGCAAGTTGCTACTCTCACACTAGCAGTAATTATTAGGGCAACTCACGCTCAGGTGCTATAGGGAGACGCTCGGCATGTTACCTTCAGACATTTGGCACAGGGAGGTGTAATTTCCATCTGGATTGCCTCGAAGAAGGGAAGACTTGTCGTGTTATTGCGCTTCCCTACCTAGGCTGGAGGCGGTTGTACCGCACCTTAAGTTGAGCGAAATTGAATCTTATATAGCAGCATCTTACAATAACCCGTGTTTCAACCCAAGCCCATGTGCTGTACATAGCGATCATCTAACGCCCCCTAGCCGTTTGTGAGCATTTGGCAAATTTGCCCTTGTCGGCAGTTGGCGGTGTAGCTGAGGTTGCCTTTGTTGTTCGTGTAGCTTCAAATGTGACTGTGCGGCGCAGATTTAATATTTCGGGGGGGGGGGGGGGATGCGAGTCTTTTACAGTGACCCCACCCATGCGGCCTATGCACAGATCGGTAACTGGCCTCATACCTTCGATGTATATTAATCATGCGGATACTAGACGTGTCCGGGCACTCGTCCCGGCTGGATTGACGTTACCAGTCTTGAATAGAAAATACTGTACGTTTCGTAACAGTTAAGTTTAAGTTTAAAGTTTGACCGAACTTATTCACGTGATCACCCGACTCGAGTCTGCCCTTTGCTGCGGTTAAGATCTGACCACACCGAAGCCGCCAATTTGTTTTGACACTGTTATCGTTCCTAACATTTTATTATCGAGCGATATTTGCCCATGGATGTCAACGAGTTGAATCTCCCAGACCGTGATCCTGGAGGGCTCTCGCCGCCAGCCGACTATCATCAATTGGTAAGTCTCAGTGAGGGAGTCTGAACTTATGTGGTAGCCCTACGCGTGCCTGGCATACTCGAGTAACTTATCCTAGTTTTAAGGCATCACATGGTGCTGGCTTTTTCGAATACCATGAGGAGAGAAGGATGCAGAATGTAGGTCTTCGACCTTTGTCTCACCGCTCGACTAAACCTGGTTTTCAAAAACCCTTTCCATCGGTTCCTATAAATGGGTAATCCGTACTTGAAGCTTGAAGAGAAATTACTAGCGCACCACCATGGTTCACAAGATGGGATGTCTCACGCCGATGGAATTCGCTCACGCGCCTCTTCCTTTGCGCCTGGGTCACTTAAGGTCGAATCTACGGGGGGTGGTGACCGTCAGGCTCTTACACCGGATGATCGAGTAAAGGAGGGCGTTGCCCGGTCACAAGCTTGGCTGCACACGAGTTCTTTGAGCCCTCGTCTTACTCCAGAAGACGAGAGCGCAGTGGTCTTAGAACTTCAAGCGAGTCATAGTGAGCCTTTTTTGTCATCAAAATATTTATAGATCAACAACAATGATGGTGTCATCGTAACAGGCCAATCACCGGCCCTCCCTCTCACCGCTGAACTCAGAGAACTTTATGCCTCATTTCAACGCTGTCTAGATATCAGAGACAAATACATGGCTGCCTCACTTCAGCGGCTCGGCGATGATCCAAAGGACCATGACGGCGTCTTTACCGGCCCACCTCCGGCCAATTCGACCAGCCACCCGCTCGATCCCCACGCAACGCCCAGGGTTACTACCAAGGACCACCCCAAATTGCAGCCGTGGAAAATATATCCGCCTCCGCCTCCACCGCACTGGAAGTTCAAGGCACCGAATGCACAAACGCCGGAGGCTAGCCACCAAGAGGATGGGGATGTCCCCTTTGAATTTTCAAACTGTGAGATTCCGGCTGCCGGCCCGTGGGAGTGGGAAATGGACGAGAAAGGCGTATTCCAGGTCTACGAAAACACCACAGGCAAGTCGATCGTTTATAGCACAGGTTTTGTTGCTCATGGCCGATTCCAGCGTCTAACCGGGAGCCACTGTTCAACGTCCCAACTATCAAGGACTTCTTCCTCGATCTTGATGTCGTCTTGGGCGTTGTTACCGATGGACCTGCCAAAAGTTTTGCATTCCGTCGGTTGAAATACCTGTCTAGTAAATGGCAGATGTACAGTCTGCTAAACGAGTATCAGGAACTGACGGATATGAAGGTAAGGAGCTTTCTTTCATTTTGCGGGGTCCATAGTACTTACCAATTCCGAGGCTGTAGCGGGTTCCTCATCGGTTAGTGCGCCACATATATGTCAGACATTGTTCTCACACAACATTCTATAGTGATTTCTACAATTTGCGAAAGGTCGACACGCACGTGCATCACTCGAGTATGATGAACCAGAAGCATCTGTTGCGGTTTATCAAGCACAAGATGAAGCACCATCCCGACGTATGTATGTTATGTATAGGTCGCTTATTGGGTCATGACATACGCATATATGTTTCAGGATGTGGTGATCGTTCGAGATGGGAAGGAGCTCACGTTGCGTGAAGTGTTCGATTCGCTCAATTTGACCGCATACGATCTATCTATCGACACCCTCGATATGCATGCCCACCAAGAGGCATTTCAGCGTTTCGACAAATTCAACCTTAAATACAACCCAATTGGCGAGGCGCGGCTTCGGGAAATATTTATGAAGACTGATAACCACATACAAGGAAGATACTTGGCGGAATTGACCAAAGGTAAAGTAAAGGCGCTACTAGCTGCTGGCTCAGTGTTCACTCGAAGCGCCCGGTCAGAGGTTATGGGCGATCTGGGGCAAAGCAAATACCAGGTACGTTTTAGGCTGGCATGCAGTTAAAAGGCGAATATTAATGATCCATTTCGCAAGAACTGCGAGTGGCGCATCAGTATCTATGGTCGCTCAACAACCGAATGGGATAAGCTTGCTCGATGGGTTGTCAGGCACAAGCTGTTCTCCCACAACGTCCGCTGGCTCATCCAAATCCCACGACTGTACGACGTGTATAAAGCTAATGCGACGATTCAAAATTTCTCGCAACTTCTGAGGAGTGTGTTGCACTATATCTCACCTTCCGTCGCCGTCTTATTTATTAACATCTGGCAGATCTTTTCCTCCCGTTATTTGAAGTCACGAAAGACCCAAGCAGCCATCCTGAACTTCACGTCTTCCTGCAACGAGTGGTTGGAATCGATTGCGTTGATGACGAATCCAAGCCAGAACGACGCATATACCGAAAGTTCCCTTACCCGAAGGATTGGGATACACCTCAAAACCCTCCATACAGTTACTGGTGAGCTAACAACCAAAGCAACAGAATTTTTAAGGCAACATCACTGATGGATCCCAGGATGTATTATATGTTCGCCAACATGACGAGCTTAAATCACTGGAGGCGTGCACGAGGGTTTAGTGGGTGATCTAACACAGCGTCTAGAACTAATCACTTATGGCCTAATTGTTTAATCTAGATACATTCGTGTTCCGACCACATTCAGGGGAAGCAGGCGACACAGATCATCTAGCCGCCGCCTTCCTTACGGCACACTCGATCTCTCATGGCATTCTGTTGCGCAAAGTCCCAGCCCTCCAGTACCTCTTCTACTTGAAGCAAATAGGGCTTGCTATGAGCCCATTGAGCAACAATGCGTTGTTCTTGAGCTACGAGCGAAATCCACTGCCCGAATTCTTCAAAATTGGGTTGAATGTTAGCCTCAGCACAGATGATCCACTCCAGTTCCACTTTACGAAGGTAAATATAACACCCCTACCCGCTGTTGAGCTGATGGAGCTGGACGGCCTACGAATTTCCAGGAACCGTTGCTAGAGGAGTACAGCGTGGCTGCCCATGTAAGCTTTTTTTATTGTTCAGTGGCCTCGTGCCTGACACTACTCCGATAGATCTACAAATTCGGACAAAGTGGACTGGCTGAACTGGCTCGCAACTCCGTGATTCAGAGCGGATTCGAGATGGAAATCAAACGACATTGGATCGGCCAGAAGTGGTACCTGCCTGGCGCAGCCGGAAATGACATCAACAAGGTGCGTCAGTTTCAACCTTCTCTTTCGAGACATCTTGGCCCAGATACTTAAAAACACAATACCAGACAAATGTTCCCAACAAACGCTTGGCGTTTAGGCACGATACCTTGATGGAGGAACTTGCTCTTATATACAGCAGCAAAGATGCCCCCATAGCCCCGAAGGGCGGACTTGCAAAGATGGATACAAATCCCGACGCCACAGCCCATGTAATAACGTCGGAATAGGACTGAAAGTCATGAAGACTTCTCGGCACGTGATTCCTTTGTCTCCCCTATTCTCAATATCGCATGCTCGCATGCCGCCCAGCAGATCAGCCATATGGAGCACCCACGTTCGTTGCCTGTGGCTCACATAACAACTGAATAAATCATTCGAAGCACTGCTTCCTTTTTTACCAAAATTACCCTCTTCGGGGACGAGCGACCATGCTACGGGGCAAAACCTCGTGAGGGTAGAGTTCGACGCTGTCACGTAGTGCATTGACTGATGTTGCGCCATATGGAACGCCCGGAGTCAAAGGCTTGCCGGCGAGACCATTCTCGGTTCTCTGCGGCAGAAAACTGCAGCCGAGATGCTATAAGTTCAACAACGATGGTTTGTTGCGGAAACAACCCTCATTGACCGAGTCTCACTCTATTGCTATGGTACGTCCCGCCCCCGTACGCACCAAAAGCCAACATGCTAATCCACTATCACACTAGCGTAATTCATTCCTTCTTATTAGCGCACTTGTTGGACAGGCGCTTGGTGCACTATCTCCTGAGGTCATCGCGCTTGCCCAGAAATATGCTCCTCAGTTCCGACTCACGTCTGTCCTCTCCCTATGTTCTCCTAAAACTTATATTAAACGCTGAAATATATCAGGCCTACCGAGAAATATTTCCCGTCGAGTGTCGAGTATATGCTGCCTCATTACAAGGTATGTGCTACATTGTACAAGGGTTGCCATGATTTACGCTGAACGCTTTGGGCTGCTAAAGGTCTATGACAACAACGGCAAAGCACTTGCAACTCAACCCTCCACGTTAACCGCTTCCAATGTCGACACGGTGGTCGGCAAGGGGGCCAGCACCTGGCTAACTGTTCCTGATACCTCTGCCAGCTATCTGACTGGTTTAAATCCCTCTTCAAACAATGTCCCAGTGTAAGTTACTACGATCTTCTATTGATATTTTTGCTTTATTCCTGGTTTCAGGTACACGTTTATCGTGCCTAAGGAGGGCGGCGTCGTAGATTTCTTCTATTGGTGGGTTTCAGCTCTTTGTTCTCCTGGATTGTGCATCTTACATATATACCTCGTAATAGGATATTCTTCCCGTTCAACTTGGGCAAAAATATTGTTGCGTTGGGGCAGGTCGGGAACCGTGAGCTAGAAACCATCGTGATGGTACACATGTTGATCCTGGGTTGGTAGACATCGGCGACTGGGAGCGTATGACGGTCCGAACTGTAAATGGTGGGATGAAACGACTTAACAAACGAGTACCACGCTGAATAGTTAGTCTATTGGTCCAGGCATTGCAACATCGGCAGACTACAATGCGCACTCGAGTGGAAACGGTGCCGGGTAAGAGGTCTGGCTTTCCGGGTGCTGACCTCGACCGCTGAGATCGCCGGTGTGCTTCCAGAACCAAGCTCTGGAGCGATGTACTCAAGCCGTCTGGCGAAGATAGGCCTTTGGGATACGTTGCTGATGGATCGCATGGGGTTTGGCCGGGCCCAGGAACGTGGGTATACAAAGACGCACGTGGTTTTCTTGAGACCAAGCTGCGAGTATCTGACGACCATGTCCCTCCAGATCGTCATTTACCAACTCAAGGACGAGACGGCCGACGGAGGCAAGTGGCAAAGAATATCAACTCTCCCTCTAGTAACTGAACGATTTGGGTCTAGGGCCGAGGTGGGATGCAAAGGATAACGTATATGCGATCGAATATTTACCCAATGCGTCGTACACCGGGGACCGGGCTTGGCTCAATTACCAAGGTGCTTGGGGGAATAAGGGGCAAACCAATTGCTGGTGGTACTTCATTGCCAAGGTTCGCAAATACGAGTATTTTCAACTAGCAGCACACTGACCATAGTAAAAGACCTGTACTTTATCAGACGGACCAGGAGGTGATGTTCCATATTAGCATTGTTCCAGGTCGTGCTAACATTTGGTGCTCGATACACTAGGTCCCTACCGTCAGGACGTACTTACCGCTTCTATTGCGAGTGCCTCAGTGCCGCAGTCCAAGTTCCCCGACATGAAAGGACCACTTGCTGTAAGCGCCTAAATCCCGAGTAAGACGCGCGCTCATCACATCTGCATTCTGTAGCAAACACTCGCCCCGCTGGCCATCAACGCAAGCACGTCCTCGTACAACTTTAGGCTAGACTCAAGTGCTCTGCAGCTGGTTGACCTTGGGTCATTCAAATATGTTGCCTTGGAGCAAAGATGTCTGGAACTTCAGGCTTCGGTTAACACGACGATCATTTCCTCTAATTATGGCTTCTCGGCACTTGCCACCAACGATGGGCGGGAGTATTCTGTATGGCAAACACCCTTACCCTTCTTTTTTCACTTTTCACTTACCCTCTCTGGCAGCTTTCCGTACCCCGTTGCACTTCGGACTCCAGCCATGTCGATTCGTATCGGGTCGGCTTGTGTACCACTTCTGGGAGCGCAGCCTGCTCCTGGGCCGCTTTGCGACAACTCCGCACCTATCTCACCGGGAAACCAGGAGTAACCAATGGCACAGCAGTCAACTTAGATATGGATCATGACAATTGGGTATGGAACTGACCTTGCTGGAGCGCGCGCCGAAGGTGGAGGGTCGAGACATGGATGTATGCTATGGCGATCGATAAGGGACTTGACCGGAAACTTCATTGTCCGAAGCTTTGTACTACTGGCTCCATAAGAGTCATAGTCATGAAGTGTGTGACGAGGTCGAGTACAATCTGAGCACTTTTTATTCCCAAAGGCACTGGCGGCGTCAAAAATTATAGAGGACCTGTCCGTGCGAGTCCGGTAGAATTGACCCCCGCGGCGGTATCGCTGATGAACCGGGAGCTAGCTTGACGCCCTTCCCCTACATATGACTGTATTTTTTTTCGACTTCATGACTCCGTAACAGCAAAACCATTCAGGTCCAACAAGCGCTCGGCCATGCTGTGGTATCCGAGACGATGGAATGCAATCGTATCATACCATACGATGAACCAATCGGACCTTGGGACTTGCCGGAAAACTTGACTAGCTCCAGAGCCTTTTTTACCGCACGGTATGTTCGAATGCCTGGGTTGGTGGCAAGCTCTTGGGTATCGGATAGATTCTGACCCCAAAATACGAAGCTTCGATACTTGCCAACTCGCTCGGGCCTTTCAGTGGTCCCACGCCAAAGGTTCTGTAATGAACTGCTTCCTCATTGCGAAGCAACCAAGACTGTTTATGACCACCCAACTGGCAAGCCTTTGTGGCTGAGAATAGTTAGACGTTTTGAGTGGTCTAGCGGAGATGAGATATACATGCAATCTGCCGGACCAGCTTAAGCCGACCCGCATACTGCTTAAGATTGTGTCTAAATCCCCGCTTATTTCATCCAGCAGGTGAAATGGTTTGAAAGCTGTCGCGGAAAAACCCTTGCGCAGTCTATGGCCAGAACGAACGGGCGAGATCCCCGCGCCTGTACAACGTTGTCCGTTGGTTGTTCTAGAACCAGACGGCGCACTCGGTAAGGTTGGTGGCCTTGAGCGCTCCTGACCATTTACCTTGAATATGATTTGGCCAACTATAAGCGGGGTATAGGTGATAAACTATGGTGTGCCTTGGCTATTGTCTCAGTTCCTTTTAGGTTTCGACCTCAACTGCTCCCACGCCATCCGCCTCTACTCTTCACACCTTCATTCGTCTTACCGAGAAAACTAGTTGTACTGTCAAGGACACGATGAAAAATAGCTTAGAGTCGCGCGAACTGTACCGACGCTTCATACCATACTTATTTCAGCAGTCACATCTGTGGCTGGTGCAGATAATACCACAGTTTCGCGGTTGTTACCAGGGACAAATCCCTCCATGCGCTCAACTATCATATGAAGGTGTGGCGGGCATGTCCTGGAGGGTTATCCACCAGAAACCTTTTCAAATCACCCGAGTCGGGCTTCACAGTCCACGGACGCTCCTGGCTAACATTTTGTCCGACAGGCCGAGCCAGCCAACTAAACCCCTACCCAAATGCGAAGGTGGCAAGGCTTCCACCGCCTGGATCAAGCACGTATAGCACCTGCTTCCAACGATCCATGAACAACCCATGGCGTGATGCGAAGCCACCGGAGGACATTCTGGTGCGCTACTACGTTTCGTAATCCGCTTCTTCCTAAATAATACCAAAGAAGTATTTTACTGGAGCATTCTGGAGACAAACTTGAATCTTTGGAGTCCACCCGAGACAATGGGCAGCATATATCGTGCTAATCAGACCGTGAGCGGATCACCGGCCGCAGTCGCCAGACTCGAGCTCATGCTACGGCCACAGGACTATAGGCGCTCATATTGACTCGCACCCTTTGCTCTCGAACAACAACTCTCACATCGATGCGCAAAGCAAGCGTGGGGAGCACCGGATCGACTCGACAATCACAAAATTTGAAATTGCGAGAAAGTAAAAGCGCCGATCTAAGACAAGAGCGGCAGCGTGAACTGTGCTGCACTAGTTTACCAGAGTGTGCGATGAACTCATGAAGCGAGCATTTCACCGGCTCAGACCATCCGATGCGGGGAAAAGAGCGGAAGGATTCTCGAGAAAGTACCGCATATACCCGACGATGACTTGCTTTCGGTCGTTGCATATCCGGCGTGGCGTGGCTGACTAGCCCCGCACAGGCCAACGAGTTCAAGTATATAACAACAGGAGGAGGGCTCGCTCAATTCACCAGGCTCTTCGTCTTCATCCCACAGCTCCTCTACACCCTCTACATTCTCACCACTTCACTACTTTACCATGGCTGACTTCTTCACTACCACCTCTGTCGTCGACAATGCTGCCGTTGCAAGCACCACTCAACATGAGGAGCAGAACATGCAAGGTGTGCTTAACAACACAGGAGATGCCACCCCGGCACTGATACGAGCTTTGTACTATGGCAGCTGCCCCCGAAGTCATTGGGCACATGAGCGAGACCAAGGAGAGCGGCAAGGGGTCGAACTTCTCCATGTGCGAGATTATCATGTAAAGGCAGGTAGCGAGCCAACATCGGGGTCGTTAGGTGGTCACTAACAGCGATGAAGCAGTTTCAGCTCCCACGTGCATCAAGATTGACTCGGTCGTCGTTCTCTCGTTGGCCAGCCTACCATATGTTTAACCCCTGCCTATGAAATCTTTCTCATCTACTTCTATGCCGAGTCTTGTATTCTGATAATATAATGTCCGTGTTCGATTACTTAATCGTCGTTTGCAAGCTGTCCATGACTCTGAGACTAGCAGCCTTCCAAAAGGACTCGGGCAACCAGAGAAGGCAAAGCGTTGATTTATTGCGTGTTGTTGTGCTTTCGCGTGCTAAAGTCTTGCTGGTTTTATTCTATTCCCATAAACGCGGCCAGCGCTTGAGTTGTTGTGTCTTGTCTCGCGAATCAGTTACGTAACCACTCAGCTCTTTCGTGCTTTGCCTGCGGTGGCGCGGATCAACCGCGCATCCAACTTCCCATCGTACCCACACCGTAACGTGGCACCTGACTTCATGAAGCATCTCTAGGCGCCCACCAGATGAAAACTCCCTATCTGGGGGGCACCTCGCGAGACGAGCCAGCAGAGGTTGCTGAAGATGTGTTGTATTACGCTGTGGCAACTCTGGAAACGAGACTCGTATGCGTTGTTGTGAGTACCAGAATGTGCTGGAAAAGTGGTGTGCTGTACTTACCGAAAGGAAGATATTGAGAGGGTGGCCTGACAGAATGGACACCTACGTCGGTAGGAAGTCTAATTATGAGAGCCAAAAAGAACGTCCCGTAGAATGAGAAATAAACATGGTGGTGAGGATAACGCCTCCGAAGCGACGGCGATGATGCCAAAACCACTGGGGCGCTGAAGATTCATCAACCGTACGAGCACTCTGCCCATGCCAATGACCCGTGTGATAAGTCGCTGCAACATGCCTATATTTAATATAAATATACATAATTTTACGCGCGCACCAGGTTCGAATTCGTGACACTGATAGAAAACTTCAAACACCAGCAAAGATCTTTTATAGGTCATGCTCGGCGCGCTCCCTCCCTGTCTTTGTGTACCTACCTGTGGCCCCTAGTTTGCAGACACAGGGCATGGCAGGAAACGGCCATCTGCATAGAAACGTTCATCCAGGAAACACCATGGGCCGAACGCCCGAGCACCTCTTGACGCCACAGAGGGTCGAGAAACCGGTGGCGTTGACTGGGAGCGTGCACCCGTGATCGTGTGTAATTTCGCTATATGCCGGATGGTTGGCATGAATGTATTTTGGAGTCTCTAATTGAATCGAGGGTGTGACGGCTGCGAGGCTGGCTAATTTGGATGAAGTTATTGAGAGTGGGCCAATTATGGATGAGGGTGATCGGGATTCGCGTGGCACATGTTGGAGGGGTGAATGGAAGAGATTGAGCTCGACTGCGTTGAAAGACTTGTCGGGGTTATTGCTCAATATATGCTCATTAAAAAAATCGTGAAATTATATTCCGGTTGATTGCCGGAGACGCGCTGACGTTTGTTGACGCGTCCAGGTTCACAACCTCGATCGTGACGTTGTAGACCCTGAACGTGATCGTTTTCCACCCCGGTATGCTAGGGGGCAAATTTGACTACAAAGGTCCTGAAAAGATGTCTACGTGGACAGCGGGAACGTGGTCAGCTGGCTGGTGAGCGTCACTCGACTCAGGTTGCCTGCCACTCCTGATTTGACAGGTGCGTGCACGTTCATCGGGCCAACGTCAGGCCGCAAATATATTTAGTCGAGCGGTCGGCCGGTTGGACGCTCGGAGCAGCGTGTATGTACGCACAAGATCTGTGATTCGCTCCCCATCCATCAAGTATTTGGGTACAAAAAATTGCACAATTCAAATCCGCCGACGCGATCAGGATCGACAACTCGATTGCTATTCAGTCTGCCAGTTGGTCAACCGTGACAGTTGGGATTCAGTGGTCAAATGGCGGAAAATTGTTGTATTTGTGAGCCGCCGGATTGTCAACTGCGTGGCGGGCGGGTGGATCTCCAGGGACGGGCGAGGTTCGAGATGGACACTCCGGATGTTAGAGCCGATGCCCGGGAAGATGCTGAAGTAAATACACGAAGATGAGAAGAACAGGCGAGCATTTCAGCACGCATATCATTGATAACAGATTACTGAGACGGGGGTGCTGTCGGGCTCGCGGAGAAGCCCGGGGTGGGATGTTGGTTGGGGGTGGATGCGCGGGGCGGTTCTGCAAATGACCAAACGCGATTCAGTCGGCCGCTGCCCAAATGTTTTGACGAACCGCAGAATTTTCGGAGAAGTGTGTCCCTCGGAGTTAATCGACACACAGCCCAGGTACGAGGGACTGAATGGTGCCCTCTCCGAGTTCTTGTAATTTAAGGCGTGGTTCGAACCTGATCGTGCTTGTGGGCGCATCGAGTAAACAGAACGGATTTAAGCCGCGGTTTGTCTGAACTTGTCTACGACGCGAGTGAGCGCTGGCTGGTAATATCGGGAAATAGTTTGGCGACTATATGCGGCTCTGGGGTGGCTCGTCGTTGCCGAGCAATGACACTAGGCGGGGTGCGAATGTTCGGCGGAAGTAATCGCGTGAGAGTGACGCAGGGAAGGTCTAGATTAGGAAGGACACGAGCGTGCATTCGGCGCTTGTTACCGATGATCGGTCACGTTACGCGGTCAGGGAGCGTCACGGAAAATGGAACGCACTTGGATGAAATCCCAGCACAAGTCTTTAACTTGTGCTCGTCCTCATTCCCTCGCTGTGCTACTTGTACCCGACGCTGTCAGAGGTAACTACGACGACAACGGCGAGTATTTGTCCGCTCCTGTTGTCTGTTTCGGTCTGATGCTAATGCGTTTCACGTGCAGACGTCTCCCGCCATGGCGAGCAATATGGAGGCAGGAGCAGAGCATGCCACGCGAGCAGCTCAAAACGCTCCGGACTCTGTGATATTCCCGACTCCCCCTCCTGCGCTCTGTGCCCCAGTCGGTCCTTTTCCCCAGCTGCGAGCTCGCGCCGACTCGCAATCGCACTTTCGCCTTCGACCAGCGCTCACTGCGCTCCAGAACACATTCATTTCACGCCGCCGAGCCTCGTCTGTCTCTGATGCAGCCTCCCAGAACTCTGATAGCGCCGCTCGTTCATCCCACCTGGTGCGATTCGTTGGACTCGGGATGGAGCCGCGACCGCGTACGAATAGCTCCGCCACAGTCGTGGTGAGTCTCATTACTCAGCTCTGCACGTGCAAGCTTAACCTGCTTCAGCCCCCACATGTGAAGCGGTGTCCGTCAGCGCTGGACTTTGCTATTCTCGAATCTCCCGACGAAGCCATGTCGCGCGCACCCCGTATCCCCTCTTTTGTAAGCACCGCGTCTAACCCCGCGTCCCCGCGCTCGCCCTGACCAGAGCTCTCTTCGTACTTGGTTGCGCCCCGAAATTTCGCCCCACCGCTTATCTCGTCTGATTGGTTGGGACGCATATCATGTTCTACGGCGCGGTTCCACCACCCCACTGCACTCCACAGCACATGGATTCAGAATTTGGACGCGACCTTGGACTGAGTCTCGGTCTCAATCCGCGATTCTCTGCCGCGAGCACGGTTCGCGCTCAATCCTTGTCCCTTGCGCCTGAGGAGAGCAGGGTTGTGAAAGATTTGTTTGCGCAAAATCACCTGGATCAGCACAGGGCTGAGGGAGCCGATGAGGTGCGTGGGTCTGCCGCTCATTTCGGGGATCGTCCTGACTCAGTATATGCGTACTTTTCTCATCTGTTCAAAATTCTGCGTCGCGTTTCGTGTTGGATGTTCGCGTTGCCTCATATTCCGTGGCGTTCATTTGTGGTCGCCACTCTTTGCGTTTCGCTCTTCTCCCCGGACCCGGACATGCCGTCACTGGTCCCAATTTTGTCTGGGAACGACGCTCGTCTTGCCTCTTGTCCACCGATCGGCTTTTCGCTGGGCGATCGCGGGTGGTCCGAAACCGTTTTGGTGCACGAATTGCCTTGGGCGTCATCGAACATGGGTGTTGCGTGACGGCCAACCCGGCGTGACGACCATGCTGTCTGGACAACCTCATGGTCGCATGCAACCCTGTGCTATATTTCACTTTTTCCGGCAACTTAGGCTTTGGTGCCCCTGAGCGGTGGTGGTTCTGCCCAGGATATGCGTGCTGCTTGGTCAGCGCCTGCGCACATCCATGCACGGGATGCCGACCTTCTCACGCAGCTGGCGGGCACTGTGGCCAGCGCTCCTGTTCCCACAGCAAATACCGCATCGACTAGCCCGCTTGTGATTGATGCGGCTATCCGCCCTGTTGCCGAGGAGATCGTGGTGGCGGCGGAAACAGGCGTGCACCCGCACCCTGCGGCTGAACTAGCGCACACGACTTCACACGCACAATGTGAAAACGATTCGTATTTTGGGAGCGCCCGGGTAGTCGGTGGTGTGCTTCCCACCTCGCCTGTCGTTACTCCTGCTGCGTCTGGAGCGTCATCGCCCACTGCGCTGCGCTCGCCTCTGCTTTCGCCCGTCCGCTCGACCGTGGCGCGTTCTACTACGGTCTCACCCGTGCGGTCTATTACTGTGGTCTCGCCTAAGCAATCTGTCGCGATGGGCACCGCTCCGTCTTCGCCCGTGTATCCCCCTACGTCTTCTCTTGCTGTTCCTACCATACCTACGTCGCCCTCGTACACTGCAGCGATACCCTTCCCATCTGCTGAAGACAACGAATCCTTCGTCAGCGACGACGCAAGCGGGTTTGTCTCGCAATACGCCTATTCGCATCAGAGCGGGTACGATACCCCGGCACTCTATACTGGCACGACAAACACGAGCCCCACCCTGAGCGTGACTCGGGTTGTGTCTGGAGAGGTTCCTTCTACGCTCCGGCTCGGCCCTGGCATGGGTTTCATGGGGGTTGGGACGTATGTGGGCGGTGCGGTGCAGGGTGGCGTCTTTTTAGGCGTTGGAGACGGCACGAGTTCAGGGTTGTTGAGTCCTGGGAGACCTAGGACTGTGGATAGCGGCGTGAGTGGGTTTGGAAGGGGCGAGTTTGACAAGGATGGGTAAGTGTTCGAATCTATTGCATGCAAAAGTGGCGTTGAAACATCTGGGTTGCAGGGATAGTTTGCTCCCTGAGAGCTGCAATCGCAGCACTAATGCGGAGAGCTCTGGCCGGAGCACACACGCTGAAAGTTCGCGCAGTGGGCATGCGGAGAGCTCGAGCGCCACTGGCATCCGCGCCCGGGTGTCGAGTTTGCGGACGCACCAGACACTTTCGGCATTGATACCCGCGTTTATGAAGCGCGCGCGGCGAAAGTCGAAGATGGCGCGCGAAGATGTCGAGGAAGTAGAGAAACCGAGAGGGCGAAAGGACAAGAAGGGCAAGCAGGGCGAGCGGGAACTTAGGGACTCGCAGAGTCGGGCGGGGACCGAGTCCAGTCGCGTCAGGACCGAATCGAGCCGCCCGCGGACCGACAGCGCCGCGAGTTCGTGCCCCGTGAGCGATGACGAGGAAGATGTTAGCCCTGCGAGCAGTGACCTCGACTTGCTGTCTTCCGATCCATTTGCGAGTACCGTGGCGCTCAAGGTTGGCGCGTGGAGCGAGATGTATGCGGGCGTTGGGAGCTATGGGTGCCGCAAGTCGTCTAATGTTCCTGCGCGCGATTCGCGGTCTCCAAACACGTTTTCGGACCAGTTGCCGCCTATCGTTGGCTCGACTGCCGACTACCATTCGGACGCAAATATGGATCGCTCCAGCAGTCTCTATGACGACGAATCGGAGGAGGAATCTAGTATCCGCATATACTCGCATGGCCGTGGTCGATCGCTTTCTCAACCAGACGTCTACACTATCCCCATCGAGCCGCTGCACCAATCCAATGCAACCAAGAGGAGCGGCAGTTCGCTTGGTGGACGACGGAAGCGAATTGGGCTCCCATCGCGTCCTAGTTTGCCGACGCTCTCGACGCTGACCCGGACAAACGTTATTATCCCGATGCCGCGAACTACGGCTGCGGCGCGTTTCCCGGCGGAACCGTGGGACGACATTGGACGTGGAGCGCAGGAGACAGGGGTACCAAGCCTGGGGACACGTGGTCTTGGCTCGTTAGTCTTGCCCGTGCCTGGCTCTCCGGTTCGAGGATCCATGGCATTTCCACGGTCGCCGATGCGCTCGCGGATGGGCAGTGTTGTTGGCATGGGGAGCGAGTCTTCGATTGCGGAGGACGAGGATGAATACGAGGATGAAGAGCCAGCTGGGAGCAGCAAGGGCGCGCCGTCTGTTGTCGGCGACGGGGTGTGGTGGTCCGGCTCGTCGTCGCGTCTCTCCTCGCGGCGGAGCTCGTTTAGGAGCTCTGCTGCTGAGGACGACGAGGCTGAGGAGGTGACGGTGTCAATGGCGATCCTTAATGAGGTGGCTGTGCGGGACAGTGTTGCATCCACGGCGCGCCTCAGGGACAGTGCGACTGCTTCCGACAGGAGCGATAGACTGTCGCAAGGGTCCGTTGACGTTTCATCCGACGCGTTTTTGCAAAAACTGGACCAACTCGACGCGTCCGCCCCCACGACCCCACCACCCTCTGACAGGTCTTCCTCTGAGCTCTGGTCCGACCGCAGCGCTGAAGCACTCGAAATGCCGACTGGAGTTGGTCCTCGTAATCTTGCTAGTGACGCGGGTGGTCTCAACGGGGGCGGTGCTAGCACAAGTGGATTCCAGAAGCAGGGCGGCGCGAACGGCTGGAAGTCTGGTGCTGGCGGCGCTGGCAGCAACGGTGGCAGCAACGCCCCTCGACGACAAGCCCCAGCGGATACCGAGTCGGACGAGTCGAGCGCGGAATCCTCGTCAGACGAGCCCTTTGCCCGCCGCGGGCGCGATGCCCGTGGCCCCTCGACGATGGCTGCGCGGTCCCGATCCATGCCCCGTCAGCCCGTCTCCATCGCCAAGGTCGCCAACAGGCCGCCTGGTCCTGCCAACGGCAGCTCGGATGAGTCGGACGACGTCCCGCTGGCTCAACGCATTCCGACGGCGCTCAGGGCCCAGAAGTCTATCCGTGTTCAGGACAAGGCTGAGCGCGAGGAGCGGAGGCAGAAGCGACTGGAGCGGATGCGTCATCGCACCGAACAGGGTGCGGCGACGAGTGGAGAGGGTGGCATCGCGCCTGACGAGTTGGCCAAGCGCTTGTTAAACGTTCAGGTTGGAGGGCGCGAATCGTCTCGTAGCCCGCTCCCGTCTCCTCGCTCACCCATGCCGTTTGGGCGCGTACCCGACTCCGCCACAAGTGGCTTGTTTCCAATGTCCGACGCCAGGTCCCGCACCATGTCCAACGTTTCCCATATGACGCGATCGAGGACTCATACGCGCAATCCGTCGGCTGAGCAACCACAGGCGCCCCCTCCGCCAGCCATCCCACAAGTTTCCATCTCCCGCTCGGGCACCATGTCTAAACAGAAGCCATCTGCTCCCGAGGCTCCAATGCCTGTCCCTCGAACGAGCCTGTCTCGTAGCGGTACCATGTCCAAGTCGCGTCCGTCGCAGGAGGAGCCTAGAACGTCGCTGTCCCGGAGTGGAACTGCGTACCGAAATCGCGGGGGGAGTAAGACCGACGACGAGGGCGAGAGCTCTCGGTTCCAGCGTTCGCGCTCCATTCGGGACCCAGGGAGCGCACGTCCCCCTATGCCCCCTATGCCTCCTATAGAGTCTATCCCCATGTCCGCCCGGCGACCCTCCCAGCAAGAATCGACTGCTGCTCCACTTGTCGTCGAACAGCGCATCTACATTGGCGACCGACAGAAATTCATTGTTATCGATGTCGGATCTCCGGGCCTTACTGCCAAGGACGTTATCGATGTTGCCAAGCAACGCGGGGAGCTCGACGTCCCTGGTACTGGCGGATGGCAGTTGTGGGAGCAATCGAATGAGTGCGGTATGGGTGAGTTGCTCAAGGTGGACTTTGGATTCGTGTTGCTGATTGTTTGCCCATGCAGAGCGCCCCGTTCGCGATTTTGAATTCGTCAACGATGTACTTAAAGCGTGGAACCCCGAGAAGCGTGTCAATGTACTCATCATTAGACGGTCGCAATTGTGCGGACTGCTGAAGCCCGAGGTAGGTTCGGCCTGCAGAGCAAACTCGGCTGTCAGCTAATGTGTTTTCTTAGAACATCCCCTCGAGTTCACCAACCATGTCGGGCTGGGTGATGTGGGCTGCGAAGCCTGGCAAATGGAGTAAACGCTGGCTTGAGCTCAAGGAGCATAGCTTATTCGTGTGCAAGAGCGACAAGGTATGTGTTATCGACTTCAGCCGGTTGGTCTTGGCCAAACTTACACATCATGACAGGGCAAGGACCAGACGTTCTTGTGTGGCGTTTCTAACTTTGACGCATATATCGTCACACATATACAGCGCGCCCCCAAGGGGTTCGTGTTTGCAGCCAAGTCGACCGAAAGCTCGGGCTTGTTCGAGAAAGAAGAGGACAGTTCTCGCATCTTTTCTTGCGACCGAGACATGGGCGAAGTCTGGCTGAACAAGATCTTGTTGGCACGAGTAAGCACGAGTTGGCTCATTATTTTATTCCGCGACTAACTTGGTTCTTTCAGTCCTACGTGCTTCAGCAAGAGCGTGCGATTCTTTCTAGACCATCTAACGCCGGTAGCCTCGCCCCTTCAAGGTCGCTACTATCACGATCTGGTACCAAAAAATCGACTGTATCATCTAGGTCTGCTACATCCCAGAATCAGGGACCACTCATTCAAGATCTTACTTCCAATCCCTTTGTGGGAGGCTCCCTGTTGGCGAAAGCGGCTGCTAACGGTGTTTAATTGCATCTTGAGCCCCGCCTTACGACCCCTTCTCTGTTCCTATTCGATTTTTTTCTTCGGGTTCTGATTCGTTAAAGTTTCCTCTGTCTGAACGATTTGACGATAATCGTCGTATTTTCTCCGTCCCTTGGTCTCACCCTCCTTGTGTTCCAGTCGGTCACTCTTTCAGCCCGACACTCCTTGGCCCCCTGCTATCTGGATCCCTGTACGTTTGTGACTAGTACGCCAGTTGTATCCACTGTGACCACGCATGTTTCATAATATATGACTCTGTTACCCATGAACACCGTGGTGGCTACTATACCCCCTTGCGCATGGATGTTTCTGCAACTGTACGATCTGAGACAAGGTCACCGAATTCTGGCTGCAGGACCGAGCTAATGGACACACCCAAGGCTGTAAACAACGAGTCAGTGGCCGGGTCAACACCCCGGCATGTATATGAAATAAATAGCGCCCAGTATAACTCGAAATCTCGGTCAAAGTACCAGCGCTAGTTGGACGTGCAATAACACACACAGGACAGAGGAGCGGACCGTCCGGAATTCCGAATTCAGCATGGAAGAAGCGCCGATCCGTGCAAGGAGCGACGCCACAAGTTGCGTTGCGCTTGCATAGGTGAGGTGACTAGGCCACATGGTTGGACCATGGACTGTGACGCGCTCATGCTACTCCGTGTGATATGCGAGGGCCTCGGAGCGCTGGCTGGGGAGCTCGTTCGAGAAAGAGCTGCAGACATCTGACGATGATTTGCTCTCAGATATGCTAATCCGGCCCGTCCCTGCAAGCCACACGCGTACAAACCGCTGAGTCCAAGTATAAAAGAGCAGGGTGAGACTTGTTCAATTCGCCAAGTTCCTCTACCTCCAGCTCAACAGCTTCTCAACACTCTTACACACCCACCCACCGCTTTACTACTTTACCAATGGCTGACTTTTTCACCACCACCTCCGTCGTCGATGAGGCTGCTGCCGCGACCACTACACGGCACGAGGAGCAGAACGTGGAAGGTACGTACAGCATTCTGTGAAGCGTCACAGTATCACTAACTTGAGCGGTTTCTGATAGTTGCTCCGGAAGTTGCTGGACACATGAACGAGACAACGCAGACCGGCAAGGGCTCGAACTTTTCCATGTGCGAGATCATCATGTAAAGGTATGAATGCAGCTGGTGCCAGTCATTGGGCGGAGACTGACGAGTTTAAAGCCTTTTCAGCTCGCACCCATGGATACCTTGACGCGATCCGCGTCGTGCTCGTCAAATAACTTTTAATATATCTAGCCCTACTTCTTTGCCTACACTTTGAGACCGCGTCTGTACTGGGTTCTGTGCTCATATAATAATAATATTTTCAATTACCCTGGGATCGATTGCAAGTTGTCGACGCTCGAGTACAACCCCAGTGGCTGAATCAACCATTAAAGCTGCCGGCAGGATCGCCCGTGGGATTATCACGTCTGGCGTTCTGGCTGGTTTCGCTCCAGAATATCGAGATATATGCGGGCGCGGAACTAGGAGGGCGGCCTCAAGTACATCCGGTTACAAAACAATCAGTGACCCCTTTCGGAGCTCGTCCATTTCTGGGAGTCGTGTGCAACCATTAATTCAAAGTTGTCCTCCCCTTGGTTACAGGGGTTTAACTTATTTAGGCCTCGTGTATCATAGATTATCGGTCGCGTGGCAGTCGAGTGAATACATCGGCACCCAATGACCGAGAGAAGTGGCTGTGCAGCCGGGTCTTTCGTGGCTTGCAGCCAACCTCCCACACGTACCACTTGGAACTCTAGACTAATATGGTGTCCGAGCCTCTCGATTCTGAAGTAAAGGACCTTATATTCTGCGACCCATCTTTTACCAAACACTTTCTTGTGGGCGACAAGAAACAACAAAGGATCGTGCTCCAACAATGCCACAAGAGCGTTGTGCACCAAAAGCAGGGGCGGTGGTCAATTCCTCGAGCCAAGAATGAAGACCAGCTGTACTCGCCTGTCCTTCGTATCCTCAACACTATCAAAGGCGCCGTCGATATCGCTATGGGGCGCACACCTACAAATGCCTTTCTCAACCGCGCTGGTCAGACAATCAGTGCAGACTGCAAACTCGACTCTCTGACTCGGCCTGACCTCGTCTTGTTTGATGGCGCGCATGAGCGCCACGAACACTGGGAGACTGTGCGCATGACTGTTTCGGTTAAACGCCTCAAGTCGCACCTCAAAGCTGCGATAACTGGACTGGCCTTTGACGCGCGGGCCGTGTTTACGCACCAACTACACCGGCGGCATCTGTACGCCCTTGCCATTTGCGGGTCTAAAGCGACATTTGTTCGATTCGACAGAGCGGGTGTGCTATACTCGACTCCAATTGACGTATGCGCGGACTCGGATCGGTTCACGGCGGCCGTCGCAGCACTGCTCATGATGGGCGAACATGCTTTCGGGTTTGACACTGCCTTTACTACCAGGATGAACAAAAAACAACGGCTAGAGTACTATGTGGATCTTCCCGAGTCAGCTTCTAATGATGGGCCTAGAGCTAGCACTAAGGGAGCCTCTAGGAGGTTCAAGGTTGTCGAATGCCTCTGCAACCGTGGGGACATTGTTGGACGTGCGACTATTGTTCTTCGCATAAAAAGACTCAAAAAACCCGAGCCGAAACCAGGTCAAGTTGGGCTATGTACCAAGACTCGTGGACAGAAGCGAGTATTCGAGGAATCCCGGCCCGAAGAACTACACTATGAAAGCTTTGTGCTAAAGCTGGTCTGGCGCGATCCGAGTCAAAAATCTGAGGGCGAAATCTTAGAAGAGCTAGTCGGAATCTACGGCTTGGTGCAGTACGTTTGGCACTGCGATGTGCCCCGGCCGTGCAAGTGCGGGCTCCTGACGAGCTTGTGGTGTGGAACGTGTGTGGACGAGACTGCACAACTGGAGGGTATGTTAGTGTGCGAGAATCTTACGGACATTCAGGGAGCCGTTCAAGTTGGTGGTAGAAACGGGCACAGGTGTAGTAGGTACCTTGTTTTGGATAAGCCTGCATCCCCTGACGCATAATGAGCAGGGGAGGTAATTACGAAGAAATTTAAGCCCACTTCAGAAACTCGGGAACGCCGCATATACTCGCGTATCCTCTTATCAAGCGTTGGCAAGCCGCTCCGGGAAGCTAGTAACTTACGTGAACTCCTTATGGGAATGTTGGACGCTATTATGGGTGAGTATATTTCCTCACCAGTAATTGCCGCGCTAACTCGTCGGGTAGGTTATTGGCGTCTGGTGAACATGGGTATCATTCATCGCGACATCAGTGACGGCAACGTGATGCTGCTCCCCCCAAGGCAAAATATCCACCGGCGAGAATGGAAGGAAAGGCCTCGAAGAAGCTCCAAGACATCCTCCGACTCTGAATTGAAGCTGGAAGAGTACTTGGAAAAATTCGACCGCGACCCCACTGGAATGCTGTCCGACTTCGATATGTACTTGCAGGTCTCAGAGAGCGAGTCGTCTCGCTCTTCCAAGACCGAACACAAAGGTTTGCCACATGGTGCCCAAGGCACCACCAGAAAACCCAGGGTTAATCTGTCTCGTAAACCTGAGGGAACGAGGGGCGACAAACCTGAACGGCATGCAAAACGGCGCAAGATAGCAAGTTCCTACACGCCTGTTACCCAGGCCAAGTCTAGAACCGCGCAGCCAACACGCACTCCGCACCAACGTGCTTCAAATCGTACGGCTACGAGCGAAGAAGCGGACTATCGAGTGGTATGTTTTGGTAGCTAGGTATCACTCTTGATCGTTCCGGGCTGACTCTACGTTCAGGGAACGGTAGCATTCATGTCCGCTAACGTGCTAAACGTACGACCTGGACAAGAATACAAACATACATTTATGGACGACCTCGAGTCGTTCTTCTGGGTACTACTCTACATTGTTGCAAGCCACATCGACCCGGGCGTGGATAGCATTACCCCTGCGGCGTCGGAAATAGTTGACCGCATGGACCACGAAGACATGCACATTGTCCAGGCGTTCAAGGTCTCGTACTTGGCTGATTGCCGCCGACGCCCACAAAAAGTGGCCAAGACATTTCACAAGACTGGAAATAGCTGGGCACGCAATGGCGATCTTGTCTTGGCTTTGGTTCAGCTCGGATCGTTCTTCTTTGATGCTGGAGATATTTCGCTCTCGGAGCAGGCGCCAGCAGAAGTGTTCCCGAAGGTTGTAGAGATCTTTATAGACGCACTGCAGAACATGTAAAGTTAATTGACGCCTCATATTGTTCGTACTAGCCACATGTCTTCCTCTTTCCGATGAAATCCTGTAGCATCTCGAAACTGCGACATTGCGGTAGATTCATCTGCCACCGCAGCTACTACGTGCCGACATGTTCTTGGCCTTTGAGAACACACAGACGAAGCTGGCAACATCAACAGCATGGCGCCAAGTAGAAATAAACTTTTATTCCAAAATTATGCGCATCAAGCCCGAATGGAAAAGTGGTGCGCCGATCAAATCACCCAAATTGCCATGAGCACACACACCAACCATCTAATCGGTGCCATATACGAACCGGACAACCCCTAACATGTGCTGGTATGGTGCAGCAAGTCGGGTGTGCAAAGCACCACAAGCACAGGCGGGAGTAGCGCCAGTTCATTGAGATTCCATCATAAATTCAACATGGCAAAAGCGCCGATCCGCACAAGGAGTTGTGCCACAAGCTGTACTGCCCCCAAAGATTAGGCTACTAGAATGTAATGATGGGCACTTAGAGTGTGATGAGCCGTCGGGTGTGTGGTAGGCGGGAGGGTTGACCCGATCCGGGCCGCTGGTTAGGAAGATGGTTCGAGAAGAGCCGCATATACCCGACGATGACTTGCTCTCAACCATTACACATCTAGCCCATCCTTGCCAGCCACACGCGCTAGACAGTTAGAGCTGGGTATAAAGCAAGGTAAGAAAGCCCACCCAACTCACCAGCCTCTTCGCCTTCAGCATACCAGCTTCTACATACCTCTACACGCCTCACCCAAACACTTTATTACCACACCAATGGCTGACTTCTTCACCATCACCTCTATCGCTGAAAAGGCCGTCTCCGTGGCCACCATACAACACGAGGAGCAGAATGTGCCGGGTATGTGCAGGGCTTCGCACAAGGTTGTAACGACACTAACCAGAGCATCGAACCGACAGTTGCGTCTGAATCAATTGGACACATGAGCGAGACAAAGGAAAGCGGGAAGGGCTCAAACTTCTCTATGTGCGAGATTATAATGTAGAGGTGTGTAGGTGATTGGCACCGCAATACGTTAATGGATGCTCACGCGTGGTTTTAGGCTTCCGGACTCACTCACAAGTTACGATTAGACCTCCGCGCTTCTTCATGAGTGTATATCCTTTATATAATAATGTCTCTCAACTACTCTTGTACTATCGGTGTCCCAATGATAGTTGAAACCCACCAAATAGTTGAATCACCCCAGAAGTTTGACACAGCAGTATCTCGGTTTACTTGCTCTTGATTGGCCATGTTAGCGGAATTATGTCACCCGAAGCCGGAACCAAATTCTCGTCGGTGTCTATTTGGCTCTCACCACCATCCTCGCCCCAAAGCTCGCACAGACGCCACAAGTAAATTCAAGGATGTCAAAGCACACGCGAAAAAGACACGAGTCGAACCAAGGGGTATCTCTGAGCCAATCATCTAATTTCGACGAGTGAGCCATATCCCCGCACCTCGAAGACTGACACTGACTTCCTCGTAGTAATGAAGAAGCCATGAGCATTTTGCTTAAAGCTCAAGGTAATTATCTTTGAAACTCTCTTTAGACTGTCCAACACGCGTTTCTACCCACTCGTTCGTCGCTACTCGTAATGTATGCGCTGATGCTCGATCAACCTGTAGCCACTGTGGCAAAGAACAAGAAGCAAAAGGAGAACCAGCACCTGAAGGAGGTAAAGGGGGAGCTTAGGCAAATGGTGAGCTTTGCGCAGTTTCTCCTAACGTGGTTTGTGGCTGACTAGGAGAATTCAGTTGGAGACTTGTGCACAGGACTATGCTGAGCTCGTCGGGGAATTGTGAGTCCTGCTAGTTTTGTGCATCACCATACTAAGACAATTCCTTACAAAGAGAGGAGCTCTGCCAAAACTTTCAAATGGAGCTTGCGGCTAGTCACGATAGGGAGGGAAAGTACTGGAATGAAGCCGTCGCCGAGCAAGCGCACTTCAAGGTTAGTTCGATCCCATCACAGATAAATTAGCCATGGTTGATACCTTGTTCTAGGAATCTCTCGCGGCGCTCGCCAAGGCTTGCGGAGAGGGAAGCGAAACTCGTGAAAAGGTGCAGATAGGCGCTCTTGCGTTGACGCGTTCGAGCATGAGTGGCAAGTTTCATAGTCCATCGCCAGTCCGTTTATTCGCTGACTAGCCCTCGCAGGTGCGCAGTCTGTCGTTTCAAAAACCATGCTGTTTTAGAGTTTGTTTCCCCAACTCGCCCGTCATTCGTACTATCATTCAGCTATGTTTATTTGCTATGTAAAGTAGTTGTGTATTTAATGTCTGCACCAAATCACGTGTTAATATCACGCCATCCTTCCGCACGGACCATGTCCTATTCAAGTTCTCGCGGAAAGAATTTCACTGGCCTCGCTTCCGTAGTCCATAGACAACCCGAAATCTTGACCTAGCGCTCCTAGTTCGACCCGAAAACTCTTGGAATATGGCCTCGAATCAAAGCGAAGCAGATGCACTTATTCAATCCTCTGATCCCGAGCATGTATGCCCTTCGCGTGCTTTGCCTTGGCAAACCTCGTATAACTAAGGACAAAACCCCTGCGTTTACTTAGCCAGCGAACCTGATCCCGACACTTTGCGCATCGTGAGACTGTTTGGCTCTCTGGTCTCATCCTGATTGATAAAAATTTGCGGCAAGTTTCTACCACTTAGGTTGGGTCACTGGAACCGGCGGAGGGATCAGCATTCGCCAAGGGTAAGTACCAGGCTACCTTATCTAGGAAATACTCGATATGAACTTCGTTACCTCTACCTCGAAGAGACAAAGTATACATTGCTCCCTCGGGCGTCCAAAAAGAACGCATCAAGCCCGAACATATCTTTGTCCTTCCCTTCCCTCGCCCTTCGCCCGACTCGTTCCTCCGAAAGCCTACTCAGCCGCTCAAAGAATCAGCATGTACCCCGTTATTTTGGAACGCGTTCAAACTACGGGATGCAGGGAGTTGTATACATACACATTCGCAACATGCGGTGATGGCGACGTTGCTCTGGGAAGGAGATGTGTGGGAGGTATCACACATGGAGGTGAGTGCAGTAAATCGTAGATCAGTTCGATGGTGGGATTTGGCTGGTGCTGGCAGCCAGACTACGACTCTGATGCTCGTTGTGCTCCAAGATGATCAAGGGAGTACGGCTTGGTGGGATGGGCAAGGCACTGTCATATCTTGATACATTGGTTGTGCCAATCATCCAGAATACGCCTCACGAGGAGGATTTGAAAGATAGCATGGAGCAGGTGAGTAGGGCACAATATTCATATAATACGGTTATAATATAGAGGTACAGGCAATGATCAAGTACCCCAACTCTGCGGGCGTACTGGTTCGCCGACATGGCGTATACGTTTGGGGTAAGGGTGTTCTTTAGCTTAGTATGGATCGGAGTTGCTCATGCAATACCTCTTCTCGTAGGTGTTGACTGGGAGAAAGCCAAGACTCAGACAGAGGTACGGTCAGACTGCAGGAATCGAGCTCATGTCTGACACAGTTCTTGGACAGTGTCTCGACTATCTCTTCGAGGTTAGCGTCAAGATGAAACTTGCTGGACTCCCAACCAAGTTGGAGAGCTAGTCCCTTGACGCGCATACATACTCGCAACCCACCATGAATGAATGAAATTGCCAAGTGTCTACTCGCCAGGAATGGCGGAACTCTACAATTCATCGTGACCGAGGCTAGCCAGATTTGTGGGCGCGTGCCCGAGGTAGGGCGACGTGACCATCACACCACTTCAATTTGTGTGGCTGCGCATGCGGCCGTGACGCTCGCGAACAGGCGCGAACGTAAAAATAAACAGTCGCGATATATTGAAACATCAGACTAGGACAGTAAAGTTACAGCAAAATAACACAGAAGAGCATGCATATGCATAGCGTGATGCAACACAATGGTTTATGCACCGAAACCATACAGGGTGCGTCCGGAACGCTTGAGCGCCTGTGATGGGGGTCAGGGGTAGTTCTGGGACGCATTGAAGGTGTCGGGTACTCACATAAACAACATCAAGCGCGGTCACGGTCTTGCGCTTCGCGTGCTCAGTGTAGGTTACAGAGTCACGGATAACATCTGCACATGGGAAAGCCAAAGAGAAACAAGCAGCGCGAGTCGAGTCAGCAACGTGTCAGAGTCAAGGCCAAAGCCTCAGAAAGGGAAGCCATTCTGGGGGATATGCGAAGGCACACGAGGGAATAGGGGGTATCGCCAACAGAATCGAGGCACTCACTCTCAAGGAAAATCTTGAGCACGCTACGAGTCTCCTCGTAGATAAGACCAGAGATACGCTTGACACCACCACGACGAGCGAGGCGGCGGATAGCGGGCTTCGTGATACCCTGGATGTTGTCGCGCAAGATCTTGCGGTGACGCTTGGCACCACCCCTGTCGAGAAAACCGCAGTAAGCATCGGGAACCAATGTGGAGGCGGTTAGGGATGACGAGGACAACAGCCTGGTGACAACGGCATTCAGATTATTGGCGTCACTCACTTTCCAAGACCTTTTCCACCCTTGCCACGGCCAGACATTGTTGTCAAAGAACTTGGGGTTGAAGGTTTGTTGAGGCGGGGAAGTGAGCAGTGGCTCTTGGTGGTCGTAGGCAACAAACCTGGCTTCAGTCTCAACCTGAAATAACAAACCAGCAACTCACGTGACCGTCCCTGCTGATGTCACCACGCCCCATCTACCACGTTTGTTCTCGCTGGCCTCTCACACTCTTCCTCTGTCGTCGTTGAGATATCAGCTAAAGACTATATAATACTGGAACAAAACTAAAGCTATGGTACAACCAAATCCAGACTCGGACGGGAATCTGTCACCAACTTCTCCTGGCGACGAGCGCGAACTTGAGGTTGATTATACTTCCGCAGGTCCTGAACCCCAACCAGGAATTGACGGCACACCTGTACGATGTAAGTAATATCATGTAAACACGAATCGCTACCTACGATCATACGTATGATTACTTCGCTAGGGTACGATGTAAGTGTTTCGGTGCTTCAGTCGGGTTCAACCGTTAAACCTGCGCTCCTAGGCCGATCGTACTGAACCCTACACACGGTCTGCTAGTTCTTTTAATCCTAGTAACAATAGCTTATAGTAGCTTAGAATCATACCTTTTGCGGAGAAACATGACACCAGCGTCGAGTGAGCCACTTGATTGCCTGACGCACCGTTAAGCTCGGCTGCTCACCGTGTCAACCTTAGATTTTTCTTCAAGCCTTTGACCCTTACAGCTCTTGCTATTGCGATGTCTATCTTGGCGTATATCGCAATGTCTAATGATGTCCTTGAAGAAGGTATTCCTAGCTATATTTTTACATGAAAGGCTGAAACTGACGGTAACCAGGAAAGGATAAAAAGCGACTGGGCGTTTATGCTTCATTATCTGCCTTTTTCCTGTTCTCGATGGTCCAGTTCCGTGATGGCCCGTTTATTCGACCCCACCCCGCGTTTTGGCGTGTTGTGTTGGGTATGTGCTCGTTCGTCATCTTCAAAAGGTCTACGAGCTCATTGATTCTACAGGTGTAAACCTGGCGTACGAGCTCGCGCTTGTCTTCTTGTTATTCCAAGATCTCGATTCTGCGAGAATCATGATGACCTATATTGATCCCAACCTGGGGGTACCACTTCCAGAGAAAAGCTACGCCGAGGATTGTTCCTTGACCGCTGAAAACCTTTGGGTAGTTGTTGTCCCTCAGAGGGTGTTTAAGCCTTACTTACGCGGTTATCTTTAGGGTGCAATTGACATATTCTGCCTCGCTCACGCTCTGGGTTGGTTTGGAAAGGCGTTGATTTTGCGGGACTACTGGTTCTGCTGGGTGTGTTCAATTATGCTTCCAGCCGTCCGATGTGCTAACGGCCTGTACTTCTAGATTTTGAGCATCGCGTTCGAATTTGCAGAGTATTCCTTGCAGCATCAGTTGCCCAATTTCGCAGAGGTAAACCTTTCATAGTTGAAATCGTTTTTTCCACTGACATTTCGCCATTCCAGTGTTGGTGGGATCATGTGGGTACTTCCTTCCCAGAACTAAGGAGCATCCGAGCTGACTAGAACTATTTAGTGGGTGTTGGATGTTCTGCTGTGCAATTGGCTCGGGATATACCTCGGGATGCAAACGTGCGCATACTTCGAAGTTAAGGTAAGCTTTACGCACGTTCTACCACGGTCTACTGATGTGATTTCTGAATTTGGCGCTAGCGTTTTACTTGGCGCTCTATCAGCTCCACCAAAGGAGTTCGTCGCAAAACCAAGCGCGTACTCAAACAATTCACGCCTCATGACTGGACCGAGTTCCATTGGGAGGGCACTTCTTCGTTCACCTCATATTGTGCGGTGTTTCTATTGCTTGCAACATTCTTGGCTGCGGAGCTTAATCCGTTCTATCTCAAGAGGTATATTTTTCCCGCATTTTACACAAAATTAAGCTAAATCTGGAGCATAGTTTGCTGTGGATGGAGCCCAGTCACCCAATCATTGTCTCGCGACTTGTTGGCGTGTTCTTATGCGCGCTTCCTGCGGTGCGCGAACTGTATCAGTACTTGAACAATCCAGAGTGGGTTTTTCTCGCAACTCGCTCAAACCTCTCTAGTAACCCCCCGATAATCAGGAAAGCGGTCCGTATGGGTCAACACACTTGGCTTCTGCTAGCAACAATCGTACGGGCGTTCATTCCACTGGGTTGGTTGCCTAATAAGCTGTTCTGTTTTAGGTTACCGAACTCCTCATAATCGTGAAGTGGAGCAGGGGAATGTTTGTTGAACCTTTCCCCACTCATATTAAGTTTGCACTCTCCCTCGGCAGTGCTTTGTTGGTCGCGTATCCCGCCTCCAAGGTTCGTACTTGATTTTAGTTTGCCCATATACCGCGAAAACTAATTGCTTTCCTGGCCCGCAGTTTGGACTGCCATCCGTCAGGAGATACCTAAGGCGCAGGGACAAGGCAAAGCGAGCTGTCAAGGTGGAGTGAGCACGTTCTTAGATGCTGCCTCAGGCCCGGAAACTGTAACAACAAACCCCCTCCTAATAATTATATCTATTACAGGCAGCGATGGCCTGCCCATCTATGAGTGAATAGCATGCGACGAACACGAAAACAGCAAGAATAGCGATGTGGGCCGAAACATAAACATACTGTCCTTTACAAGACAATCCGCACAGACGCGGAGTCGACCAAATGGTCCTCTAGCTTCGATTTAACCGCCTCCAACCAGTGCTCGTTCCCAATATCCCATATCGCCCTCTGGCATCCCGGGCATGGCCCCCGCTTGAGGAACATATCCATGATATAACCCACCGAGAACATCCCCAGACACTGGTTCAGTGGTTGATGCAATAAGCGGTCGCGTGCGTGCCTCGTCCACTGCACCGTCCAGTACGGCAACGCCTTTTCAGCAACCTCAATTGTCCTTGGTGCACACTCCGGGCACTCGCTCGGAAGCAGCCACGCCTCGCCCGAGAAGCTGCTGGCAGGATGGTCCACGAAATTGGTCGCAAGCAACGTTTCGGTGATTACCGCCTCGCGGCGCGCGTGCATCCGGTACAAGATAAACGCGCTTTCGAGATCGATCTGCAACGAGTGCAGTTCCTCATCCGTCATGTCCGCAATGCGGAACTTGCCGATCGTAAGTGTCGAGGCGGCCTTGGCTTCTTCGACCAGCCCGAACTGGCGTGCGATGGCGAACGCACGGATTGGGTCAGAGCTCATCGCGACGGGCAAGAGGTCCCCTGTGACCTGGTCACTCGACGACCGCAGCCGTTGACGGAGCGCCTCGGTCATCCGGTCGATATGGTATTTTCGCGCGATGCCCAATGCTTTTTCGAGGTGATCGAACGTGGGGACGAGTAGATCTCGGTCTGGGTATGCGAATTGGAGCATCATGCTAATGGACTGGGCGTCGTCTGTGAGGTCGATGGAATCTTCGACAGTTGCGACGGCAAACATGTCACCGAAGACGAGAGAGGTTAGTCGGAGAATGAGCCTCCACACTTTGAACTCGATCGCGTCGGACGAACGTAATATGAGGTCCCCCTCGTCAAAGCCGTCGTTGGTGGGTGGTGGGGGCGGGGACTCTTGGCCAGGGAGTGAAATGGCAGGACTAGGAGGAGCCGGGCTGGTTACTAGAGGACCGTCGATTATGATTGTTGGAGAATGCATTGTGGGCATTCGCGACGCCAGCTTGTGCAACTCGAGGGGGGGTATGGTGTTCTATGGTGTGGTGTATTTGAATCTCACGAGCCTCAGGAGAGCCTAAGCGTTAATTTGACTACTAAGTACAGTCGCATGGCGATGACACTGAAAGGCTACATACGCGTGGTTACCCTTGTATGCGACTGATTTTCTAAGGCAGAGGGTTGCCAAGATCACGTGTGGGTTTCTTGGTGCTTCTCGGTGCTTACGGAAGCCAGTCGCTTTCAACAAGCATTTATGCCAGACCTCAAACTAATGCCTTTGAGTTTTATTTGTTTATTTGGAAACGAAAACAACAGACGACTTCAAGTCACGGAAAAACAATCGAAAAGTGGTGCCCAGCAGCGGCATGGTTTCAGCGCTCGCACGAAACTTCAGCTAGGGCGGGTAACTAAAAACCGAAGACATGCCCGGCAGCCTCGGTACAATGAGGTCCATTTAGACCTGGACGTTTTCGCTAGCGACATGCACGCCATTAGTTTGCCGTAGATGGTGGGAAGATGCCTGTCACTTACGCGAACTGGCCGATAACGTTGCCCGGGGCACGGTACTCGCACACATGATAATCGACCGCCTAGGGGAACAGGGATGAGCACTTGGGCTAGAGTATGATGGAGTAGATCACGTACTCCAGACCAGCCAGCCAAAAGATTGGTGCAAGAGGTGACGGCACAGCCAACCTCGCTAGTAGCCTTCCAGACGACCTGGGTAAAGTGAGAGTACTGGGGGTTGGCAGGGTTGTAATCGGCTACAGTCAAAACATTAGCCTGAGATAAATTTTGTAACCGAAATTAGGGCTTACAAGCCTCATCGGTCCACATTTTGACCGCAGCTGCGGCAGTCAAGCTAGAGCCGGCCGCCAGGTTCTCACCAAAGTTGCCGACCTTGCCTTTTGAGTGCTCCCAACTGAAACAATCATTAGAACAAGTCTGGTGCAAGAAGTATAGCTTCACTTACACACAGTTTCCAGCCCACTTGGCCGCAGCAGCTGCCAAATCGTCAGCCCTAGATAAAAGTCAGACTTTGCCTATAGCGAGCGCATTCAGCCCACTTACCAGGTAAGGGGAGACGCGCCGTGTTGGGCGCGGATGTCGTTGTGGCCCTTTAGATAGGCGTCGATGTTGGCATTACCACTGTTGACCGCGGCGGTAGTGACCGGCTTGGAGGTCGTAGCGGGCTTGGCAGCGGTGGGCGCAGCAGTAGTTGTCGGAGCAGCCGTGGTAGTGGGGGTAGTGGACGTGGTGGGATCGGCGCTCGTGGTCGGGGCGGCGGTGCTGGTGGCCGGAAGGACAGAACTGGTCTCCACTGGAGCAGAGCTGGTCTTCACCGGATCAGAGCTGGTCTCAACCCCAGAGCTCGTGGATTCAGGAGCAACAGCAGCACGCTCCGGAGTCACACTGGAGGTGGAAGTGGCCTCGGCAACCAACGAAATGGTCGAGGTCAAACTGGCAGCGGGAGGGGTCGCCGTACGGGTCCTGGTGTGCCACTTGTGCCACCGGTGGTGTGAGTGCGTGTGCGAATGGGAATGGGAATGAGAAACCGTGCTGACATAGGGACGCACATAGGCCCAGCTTGAGATGGCGCCCTCCCAGTCAAACTGGCAAGCCTGGGCCTCTTGTACTTCATGCAGGCCAGGAGTGGGAGCGGCAGAGATAAGGCTGGCAGCCAGGGCGACAGATGCGAGGATAGCAAAGCGCGTCATGTTAAAAAGCGAAGTCGAGTTGTTTAGAGTCGAATGGGTTCACGCAGTGACAGGGAGGGGGAAATGAATGTGAGAACGATGCACAACACCGATGTCGTAGGACTAAGAGAAAGAGAAACGAAGGATGTGGGGGATAAAAGCGACAATGGGGCCGTTTATATAGCTAGGCGCCAACAACAAGCAAATATCCCGCATATAGTGACTGGTCTTCTGTGATATCGAAAGTTGAACGTCCGTATTGTTGGTTGCCAGGAATCATATGAGTGACACAGTTGATCAGACACACTCACTAAGCGGTTGTATGTAATAGCGTAACGAAATAATCCAGGCCAAGCCAAGTCGCCTAGTTTGTAACATCACCACGACAACCATTTGGCAGAAAAAAGCACGAATACCCAGCAGTAAGTGATTGGTCGTAAACTCTTGTTCAAGGTGGTTGCGAGGTTCAGATAAAAGTAGTTCTAATTTGATTCCCTTCATTTGTGCACCGACTAGGCCTTGGCGGCGTGCTGAGGTACCAACGGTTGACTCAGGGGTTGACACCTGTAATAACCCGCAATTTGCTCTAAAAAATTATGCAATTAATTGGGACAAACGCACAACGACCATGTGAACGCGGGATGAATCCAGTACACGCGGAGCCCCGTTCTTCTAGCACAAAAGTACCAGACACCTGAAATATGGCCATCACTACGCGCCTTTAGAATCATAACGCAATTGTTCCAGCCCCATAATGTCCTCCACAGCGCCAGCCATCCAGCCGCGACTAACCCAGACGAGCGCTGTTATTTCTGCAGGAACGCACCACCAGGCTAATTGGGCAATATCGCGCCCGGAAAGAATGGCGAGGATGGGCGCAAGGCAGGTAGTAAGAGGGGCGTAGCGTGAAAAGTCTGCGGGGATAGACTTTTGTAAATTAGAGAGAGTGGGAAATAAGGATATGATATCCAGCGCGAGTATTCCAATGTGAAGGATAGTTAGGATGGAGGCGAATGGGATGAGAGGTTTTGGCTCCAGGAACGTGTCGAGGAGCGGCGAAAGTGGTGTTAATTGGCTCCCACGAAGCATCATAGAGAGGAAATATAGTTGTCTGGTGATAATATGTGTCGATTCACATGGCGATCAATACGTTTTGTTTACAATTACGACATGTGCTTACGAGACAATGCCCAGAACAAGTATCCCAGTTATCGCCACAGTCGAGTTGTGGTTTGAGCGTTTTGCGGCTTGTCGTAGCTCATCGATGATTCCCTCCTGCTCTGTCCATGCCACAACTGATCGCATCTAGGCCGCGCAGTAATAAACCTCGGGATCGTACCTTGTTCGTCTAAAATATGACCCTCGTCCTCGATTTTTTCACCGTCTTCGGAGAAGTTAAACGCTTTGCGTTGTCGGACTGTGCTAGTCATGGCCAGGTAGTAGACTGTTGCGGCTTTCTCCGAAGAGCCCAAGCAGAAACAACCATCACGTGACACGAACCACACCGCACTCGTTTTTGCGCACAGTTCCTGGTTCCCTTCGACCCTACTAGAGTTTCTACGGGGAACAACAAGTTGACGCTCCACTCATGGAAAACACCGCTGTCCCGGCCCATTCGGGCAGCCATCCCGGTAATCGAACGATCCAGCCAATTGCAATCGCCCCTCGATGATTGAATACCATTTTTAATAGGGCTGCGGCTGGCAACCACCAGCGCTTAGGCTGATACACTCGCCATTGAGTGGTGTTTGCTCGACGGCAACGAAAGTGCTTGCTGCTGGAGACCACCGGTGCTGGATTCTCGATGCACATCCTTCAACTACCGACTGATGTTTTCATTATCATATTCTCCTATATGAACGGGGGGGACTTGGTTACGTGCAAACAGGTCCGTTGAGCCAAAGTGGTTCTCTGATATACTTCTAATGTAGTGTTTCTAGGTCTGCAGGTCCTTTCGCAGCTTGTTCAGGGCCTCAACTCAGCTTCAATATAAATTTGCACTCGCCCGAGCTGGCTTGGTCGACGGCATCGTCAAATACTCGATGGAGGATCGACTGAGACTGCTTCGCCAACTTGAACAAAATTGGTACCCCCAAGAACTCAAACCTCGGCGACAGCTCAAAGTCCTGTACTCGAGCCCTTGCGCGAAGAGTGAAGTCAGTAGCGGATTTGTTATCTCTGGTATCATCTCCCGGAATAGCAATTGCCTTCAAGAGTTGCAGGTATACCGACTGCCTTCCTATCTTCCAGATCTCAAGGCGAAGTTGTGGAAGCACCAGCTAGCGGAAAAGCATGTCCAGAATTTTAAAGCAGATCCAGTCCAGGATTTACTTGTACTCCTTGAAACTCCCGAGCCTATGCCTGTGGACCATTATGATGACAGGTGAGAGCTATCCAAAGCATCAACGTACGCCTGAACTCACAACCAAGACAGCGACGTGTTGATACGCATTCACTTACGAGTCCTTTCATCCAATAAATCTCATCCAGCCGCGTCTCTGCCTTGCCTCGAACTTTCTAAGTCGCACCTGGAAGAGCATGCTGGCTGGCGTCGGTATCCTCATCAAAACTTTGGCATACGTGTATACCTGGATATACTTGCTGTTCTTGCTAAATCTGATGGCGTTGACCTAGACGGCGTTGTAACCTCACGAGAGACCTTGATGGTCTGGCAGTGGACCAGTGGTCAACTGTTAGCGGCGTTATCTTCCACTCCAGAGCTGGTGTTTAGTGACTTCACATTTATCAAACGAGACCAAATGCTTCTTGCCCACCCTCATTCTCCCCATGGGCCATCACTCAGCGTCGTGCACCTAATCTGTGGGGAGCCTTACTCGACGTCTACTGACCACTTGATTGCGCTAAAGAGACACTTCTCCCAACAAGCGATCCTCCGTCTTCCTACGCCCCCTGTTTGCGCAGATCAATGTTTAGACATCCCGGCTATCAAGATCATCAATGACCCTACTCCGTGCCCTCCACATCCTGCCATTCCACAAAACAGCCCGGTCCCGTTGTTTGCTCCAGACCCCTCCCAAGAGTCCGCCATGGTTGCACTGTCGATCCCTGTCGTACTCCGAACACCTCAACGAGGACCAGCGCCCACCATGCATCACACCCTCCTCGTACGCGCCTCTACTTTCAGTTCTTTCTGCCCCTCGACCGCCGGGCAGCCAGTTCGTCCAATTCCTTACGATGAATGGAGTGTACGGGATGTGCATTGGGTGTTTGGCCCGCCTGGGTTTCTCCATGGTCAACGATACGCCCGCACGACAATCGATGACAGGTGGACCAGTGTCGAAATCTACGATTTCAACCCTTGTCATGTTCCCGCGCCGGTATCAGGATGGCAGGCGCTGATGAAGATCGGCAGGCAACCGTCATCCCCGCCTATAACCCCCAAAATGGGCAACTTCAAGACCAAGTCGAGCACGGGTTGTGCGCACAAGAATTACCTGGATTGCGAAAATCTCAAGTCTAATATGAGATATAAGAAGCAGACGATGAGAGCGGATTTTGGAGAGCAAAAGTCCGGTTGCGCCTTGGACTGCGAGCGGGTTATTGTCCTCGATGTAAGTCAATCTCTACCTCCCTTGTCGAAAATTTATTAACAATATACATCGGTCAGACCGAGCGTGGAGGACACGTCCTTGGGTTCACTTCGTATAATGTATAATCACTCACACGCTTGTATGCATGCATATTGTTTTCGTCCGCTGAACCTGTTTTAGCATCCCCCCTTCTTGTGTTGCTATTTTACATTTTAGATAAGAAACCTGACACTGGTCTTAATGCCAGCTGGAAGCTGACGGTTACTAGCCACGAACGAGGAAAGATACTGAGTCTATAAATTCCCAGGAGTTCCAAGTGCGGCCGTCAACGACGGGTTCAAATATACACGAGCGAGTAAGTACAAAATAAGAAAGAAAATATAATTCAAACAAGAAAACTTCGGTATAACTGGGACACTGGTCACGATAACACCTGAGCAAGACAAGAACCAGTCAGAAAATTTACTCGGAGGGTGCGTTGATGAGCGAACCCGAGTGGTACAATTTACCACGGGAACATGAGTGAGAGAACAGCGATCCTTACCGCAACCAGGACAACACAAATCACGATTACGACGACAAGCATCAAACATGCTGCCCGACGACCGGCTTTTCGCTGATAGTCGGATGCTTGGTCGAGTTCGGCTGCGGCATTAGTCGTGTTGCTGGCGACAATGGTGACATTGTCTTCTATAGTATCTGCAAATCCGCATTAGAGCGCCCGATAAGAGAAAATAAGGTGTAAGCGCATACTCAACATGCCCCCTTGCTCAGTAACCAAAGTACCCAAATCTCTAAATATCTCGTTGAGCTCGTGGATACCGGTCTCGATCTCCCGGATTTCATTCTCCCGCTCCTGGATCAAAGATTCTTGGTGCGCCAATTCGGTCGGAGAGATTTGGCTACATGAAACGAATAGCTGAGATATGGCCGACGAGTTAACAAGACTGGCAGGCGTACCTCTGGAATGTCTGGACCTGTCGCTGTGATTGGGGAGATGCGCCAACGTTTCTGAGATTGATGCTATTAGCGGACGTTGTGACAGCACCACGCCACACTCACCCCTCCGCGTTGTCTTCAACAGCCTGCTTCACACCTTCTACCACCGTCCGCTGCCGTTCAGCGCTGACTTTCTGAGCACGCTGGAAAGCAACAAGCGAGACCTGGAAGTCGTGGGAAGTCTTTTGCAAGAGAGCTTTGTGTTGGGGCTGCGGTGGATCAAGAGTAAATAACCGCTTCCCCAACTACCATAATGCGCACCAGCTTCTGCTGCAACGTAGACAGAGACTTGAGATCATCAGTTCCTCTCTTCACCAAGTCTCGAGTGGTTTCCGTTAGCTCATGACTAGACGAGGAAATGAGCCCGAGACGCCAGAATTCCACCAAGATACTCACAGCCCTTTGCGAACTGCCCCAGTGTCCCGCACAGTCCCAAGCTGATCCACCAATTTCATGATCCCTTGCACATTTGAGGTGATCTTGAATACCTGGAGCGAGAGTGATTTCTGAAGTCCCAGAAACTCGGCATCAGATGGCGAGGTAGGTACTAAACCAGATGTGCCTCTCTGGTAACCACCTTGTCCCCGTTCAAGGTCTGCAAAACTCATCGTGGAATAATATAGCCTAAGTAGAGGAGGTCAAGATCGTGGTGGGGGATGAAGCGAGCTCGTAGAGCGCTAGGGTATGGTCCGTGATCTTGGCGAGCTGTGACGCGGTGGTGGTTGACCTCAGAACGGCACGCTGGAAATGGCCGACCCGATTGGCCAAACACAACACAGCCACACCGCAGCCCAGACTCGCCACTTGTGCTCACATTTCACAACCATCATCAACGCACAATCTCTGCTCTACCCTTTCCAAACTATCTCAGAGCCTTGGAAATAAATCAGACATTGTCTCACGGCTTTGGCTATCATGTCTTCAACAACCCCTTCTACTGCTCGCACTCCAGCTCAAGAACGAGCTCTTGCCTTGATGGCTGAACGAGACCAAGTCGACGAACAGCTTCAAGCGCATATATCTACACTAACCTCGCACGGTGTTACCATGTCTACAAGGCTTGTGGACGGCCAGGGATTCCCCCGCGCAGACCTGGACCTTGTTGCTATCCGGACGACACGCGTACGCGTCATCGAGCTGAGAAATGACCGAGTGCGACTGACCGATGAGATTGCCCAAGCTCTTGCGGACGTCCATGGCTCTCTGCCTTCCCAACCTGTCTCCGAGGTCAAGACAAATGGGGTCAATGGAACACTTGAGCCGTCCCCTGCCAGTACCCCGGACGTTACTGAATCACGCCCTCATCTGCTTGCTCCATTCGCTAGGGTAGATGGAGTTGCACCCGGAAGCCCAGCACAACAAGCAGTAGGTGGATTAGATGGGAGTTGCCCGAGCATCGGCGTTCTAATATATGATGTTTTAGGGACTTCAAAGGGAGGACCTCATACTCGCTTTTGGTGATTTGACAACACAATCATTTTCCGGTTCGTCGCTGCAACCCCTTGCCCAACTAGTAGCTTCGCACGAAAACGTATGTGTGTATAATAAACACCAAATGTTGATAGCCCGTTGACATTTTGGTGGCTGGTAGCGCCCGCTTAGCGTCAAGATAAAACGAAATGGGAATGAGATGAGCGTAAACTTCACCCCTCGATCAGGATGGGGAGGAAGAGGAATGCTTGGGTGAGCCTAACATGCCTCCACATTAACAAGGGGCACTGACGATCGCATGATGCTAGGTGCCACATTGTACCATATACGGCGTCGTGATGAAAGGTTATACAACATAGGTATCAGGTTACATATCCCGAACAACTAGCCAGGCGGTACATCGAACGGTGGGGAATAACATGCCGAACAGCTGAAAAGAATACATTAAAATAATTAGAGGGGTGGACCCCAAGGGGGCGCGACCTTGGCCTTTATACTCAATGTAAAGATGGTTTCACTCTCCTACGCGCTGGTCAAAACAGGACTGAGACACAATGGGGGTTCGGACACACTTTCATACCTCACAAATCATTCAGCACAACAACATCCGAGTCGGCATCACTTTCCGAATCGTCGATATCGATTACTTCGGAAGGATCGAATGCGCGGACAAGCTTCTGGGGAGGCCGAGAAGATGTGGCAGTTGGTGTTGGACTCGGTTCCCGCTTGCGCTTCTTGCTTGGTTCCTCGGACTTTGGTACTGGTGTGCTGCACCGCTGGTTGGCGATTGGTTCAGGGGACTCGTGGGGTATAATGTTCTTCGCCTTCAACCACTCTACTTCCCGTCAATAAGAGCCGTATTCGCATAAACCGAGGGGCATACCTTTTGACCCATATCTAAACGTAAATACTACCGGTGATGAGACGGCGTGCGTCTTGATTGCGTACACAGGGGATTTCGGGTTCAGGAAAATGGGGTCTCCTAAAGTTGCAGCAGTACTATGGCCCTTCTTAGCAGCACGTTCGTGGATGAGGCCAGGCTCCTTTGGCTCGAAATACTCGTGTATACGGCCCGTCTTGGTGCAACGAACCCATGTAAGCCGAACTTGGATTGTACCAAGGTCTTGTCCAGGATCATTTGGAGATGCGAGTTCGTCTCGATCTGTTTAGGATTAGGATAGCTCAGGCAGGGTGTAAGTGTACTGACCGGTAAGGTCCCGACAACCGAATACAAGTAATCTTTTCACGCTTGGCGCAATGCGCATCCCATCCTTTACTCCAGGGGCACCTTGAGTGATGCTTTTGGCAGATAAAACGCCCCCGCTAATGTCCCTTCCGTCGAGGCGAACGTCGCAGCGTAGTGCTAGCTTAGGTTGAGGGCTTTCAATAGGTCGCCACATGATACGGAAATTGGCTCCCTCGTCGGATGGGATCCAGCATCTATGCAGGTTGCGGCAGGTTAAAAACGTGAACAGGGGCAGTGACGCAACATACTCGACAGTTTTGCCGTCCACGTTCTTCATTTGGTATTCTTCGAGTTGTGCGCCATGAGAGTCTGCGATCCATGCGGACAAGTTCTTGTGGATCATCGTCGTCGCAGTTCGGGAGGTGGATTGCGCCGTGCCAAAGCCAATACCATTACATAATAATCAGTCCTGTCCGCGCATACAGCCACGACCATATCAGTCTAAATATAACATCAGATATGGTACTACACCAGTTACACACGACGACTGCACGTGTATAGTGTCAAGTTGGCTAGGTTCGAAGTCGCATCTGTGACTTCGCCCCGCTGGTCACTTCTGCCGTTGAACCAGCAGTGTTGGGTTTCTCCATGTATAACGACACGGTGCGCACACGCCACAACAAGCTCGCCCAGGGGTGGGGAAGTGAATGATGTCGTCATCATCGCCTAATTTCGCAAATCGCTATCCATGGTCTAGGTTCGCTTCCTCATTCGTATTAGTATAATTTACAGCAACGATAGCACGTATCGGACAAGTGGTAAAGATACTAAAGCTGAAACTTCAAGCAAGCGTAACCTCAGATTTGATACGCTCTGTCTTGTCCTCAAGCTTAATTGGAGCTTTACTCGGCTGCACAATAGTTGGGTTAGAGTGAAACTATTATATTGGGCGAACATACCTCAAGGTCGTTCAGCACGACAAAATCCGGGTCAGGATCGCTCATTAAATCGTCGATATCGATCACCTCCGAGGGGTCAAATGTGCCCACGCAGCTCTTGGAAGCTAGAGCAGTTGGCACTGGGCTTGGTTCAGGCTTGAACTTTTTGCCCTGTCGTTCGGGTTTGGGTTCAGTGCCGTTGTGCTTTAGATCGATATTCGGTTGGGGGTGTTCGCTCGGTATAATTTCCTTGGCCTTCAACCACTCTACGCATTGTCAGGGGGTGGAACCCTCATTGCATGTTAGACGTACCTCTTGGCCCGTACTTAAACAGAAACACAATTTGCGGCAGGCCTGCGTCCACCTTGACCCTATTTGTACCACCTCTAGGATGCGTTAGAATAGGATCTCCTAAAGCTGCGGTAGTGCAGTGTCCTTTCTTGGCGGCACGCTCGTGAAGGAGGCCTGGTTCTCCGGGGTCGAAGAATCTTTTCGGCCGCACCTTTTTTGTGATTCGGACCCAGGCAAGAGTGACCCGTATCGTGCCAAGGTTTGTCATCCCAGTGCCATCTGGAGATGCGAGTTCGTCTTGATCTGCTTATGTTCAACATAGTCTGAATGGTGTCTAAAGCCACACCACTCACCAGTAAGCTTCTGACGACTGAACACGAAGGGTCTCCTCAACCCTGACGCTACGGTCATCCCGTCTTTTTTCCCCGGAACACCTCGGGCAATGGCTGAGGCAGATAAACAACTGGAGCTGACAACCCTCCCATCGAGGCGAATGGAACAACGTAGCCCTAGCCCAGGTTCAAAGTTCCTGGTAGGTTGCCATATAATTTTGAAGTTGGCCCCTTCGTCGGATGGGATCCAACACCTGTGCACAAAACCAGGGGTCAGCAGGTCCGGTTCCATAGTGGCTGCTGACGTGACATACTCGACAGTTTCATCATCAACATCTCGCTGTTGATACTCGTCTAGCTGGGTACCATGAGAATCTGTAATCCAAGCGGATAGGTTCTTGTGGATCATCGTCGTGGTGGGTGGTGCTGCGCCACGCCAAAGCGCAATGGTCTTACGTAACAATTTCACTGATTACGTAAGTTATTAACTTGATCTAGCTGCTCATAACCACCAACACCTACTTGCCACATATTTCTGCGCCATCGATGCCAAAATCCCTGACAAGTATATCTAAAGCCCACAATTAACTTGACTCTTGCCTTGCCTCCTATCCGACGTATTGGCTAAAGGCCCAACTCTGATCGAACAACTGTACAGAACTTGCTCTTGCTACTCTTCTGCTCCACTCCAACCTGATACTGCTATATAAAACCTAGGACAAGAAATAGCATAGAACTGCCCTGATCTTTGCACCAACCCGGCTGCCACACTTTCACAATGAGTACACAACTTATGCAGGATTTTCCGGAACTTTCATCCCTATCGTCAGTACCCAAAGCAACGCGCCCATGTGTTAAACTAACTAGGACTAGGAGAGAAGATCTGGAATCGCTCCTCTCCGATCCAGCTTACTTTCAAGCCATGTTTCACACGCTGGGGCACACAAAGGCGTTACTCGCCTCGCAAACCGAGCTTGGAATGGCAAACGAGGCGATTGCCAGTAGGTGCCTATACCTCAAAGACCCGCCTCAGTTTCTAATAATAAACAACCCCTCAGGGCGCAACCTTGCTATTCAAGGTGAACTATACGACTTGCGTTCCGCCACTAAAGATGCATATGATCGTGCAAGGGATCTTCAAAATCGGTGGGCGACAGTCGACCGTGAGCAACGAGAAGTTTACCAGGTGAGTTTCCGAGTTTCCCTCCAAGGCGAACTTGACCCGACCTCAGATATTAGCGATTTACGCCATCATTTTTGCTCATGAGGTTACGCCACGCAACCACAGCCCAAGATGACGCGTCCGAAGCTGCCGCTGCGGCATTTGTTCAATCTTCCCAAACAACCAAGCCTGCTGAAGCAACTCCGCAAGAACTGGACGATTTCGTTCGGGACTTCAAGGAGCTGAGGAAAACGTACCACAAGCGGGTATTATGGGGGGATCAGTGGAACTCTGGAAAGGTTACATGGCGAGATGATTAGTGTCTTTTCACCAATTCATTTCACGATGTATTTTACTAGACTCAGATATCAGGGGTATTTCTACGCCGTCGCAATATCCAACGTCCCCCATACCAACCCGCAACGATCACGGCAAAGCAGCCTACCACTGCAGCCCCGATAAGGCCGGACATGTCGTTTGCCTATAGGGAATACCGGCCTTCAGGAGATCTCAGATGTGCATACAAGTTCAAGTTTACCTTTGCCCATCCGCGCCACCACCTCCCTGCCAGCCCTCCGCCATTCGGATCCTCGGCCGCCGCGCGACATGGCCCACAATTCTCCCCGATCAGCCCCATTATAGTAATGAGCGATATGCTATGCACACTCAGGATACGCTCAAATCCCCTGTAACCCTGCTCACCTAAAGGCAACCAGTATACTCAACAGAGTAAGGACAATGCTGAGGCCCGACATAGTATTCTTCGCAGCTTGCTCAAGAGTTTGCTGCTGTTTGGCAGTAGTTCCGCCGTCAAGCTCTCCTGGCCCTACAGCGTCCATAGACTCGGCATTCGAGACAGCGCGTTCCAAGTCGGGAGGGCTTGGTTTGGACGAAATAGTGTGTTTTTGGATGGGGGATGCTGGCGTGATCTCGTCTGCTTGTTCTTGAGCGCCACTGGGACCAACACCCAGCCCCGAACGGGACGACCTGGACGACTGGGTAGAGTTACTTGGCGCATCTCGACGTTCGAACATAGCGAAACTCTTTTCAGGAAAGTCAGCATATGCATAGAGCATTAAAACCGAGTCAGCCGAATCTACAAGGGTCATTCCTGCCATGAAGAGAAGCTAAAAGCAGAGCGGAGGATGAGAGATAGAAAAGCAACGCAATAATTCACTCGCCGGTAAAATTACGATATTACTGCGCGGTATCCCCTTTCCATCTGCACCACGCTGGGCGATCGCAGTCACAGCAAGGAGCGCAATTGATGATGCCGTATCAAAGCCCAACCCAAACAAAACGCCGACGGGGTACATCTAATGCGTATATCAGGCAAGCATGCGCCTCCTTTACGAGAATCTCAGCTTACCTTCCATGCCTTGTTCACAAATTTAGTCACAGGGCCAAGAATCCTCAACGCGAGTGAATTGCTGTTCTCTGGCCCCACAGCTTCCCCATTCCTACGCTTTGGGTTGAACCGTCAGCCGCATACATGATAGATGACGAGACACAGGCACACCTTCCTCCTATGTTGTAGAATGCGAATCAAGATGACCGAGTTGACGAACGCGATAATGAACAAGAAAGAGGCGCTAACAGAGGCACCTTGACGTTGATGCTAGGATAAGTAGCCTCCCAGCGAAAGGGCGAGCATACCGATGATACCTCCAACATCGGATACGCCTGGACTATTTGTCAGTATAGTCCCACTGCGGAATCGGCAGAGCTCACCTCCAATCCGATCGTATACATCTGTAGAGATAGCAATGGCCACGATCTGATTGGAAGAGGTGATGAAACTTAAAATTCAACTATCGAGAAAAGGACCCGACTTGCCACTATAACAACAATTGTGCTGTGCCCCAATGAGAAGAATAACCCTGCTGTTACGGAGAGTTGACCCAGCTGGATTAAGCCACGGGTAGCGTTGTCGATTGCACTGCATATAATGTGCATTGAGTTACCCCATGATTAACATTGCCGGGTCCCCTCGACCTCACCTAATGTGATCTGCGTCCAAGCCTATGGTATAGATACATTAGTTTAGCACATTTTGAGAGCTCAAGGCACACACCATGCCTTAGTCCAATCGTCTGGATGTACGGCGATAAGCCACTCAAACTGCAGTCAAACAGCGAACAGACGCACCCAGGCAAGCAAACACAAGTTCAAAACGCTATGCGTCTCGTTTCTTCTCCCAAACAATAAGCCTGCAACAACCCAAAATACAGCATTTATAAGTAGTTCCCCCGCTAACAACAGCATCGACCGCCCAAAGATAGTCAATCGCGGCAGTTTGTTGAAAGACATCATAGCGCTGTGCACGACCCCAGCTAGGGGGTGGGTGGACATTCTATACGCAGTTTGGGGTAATCCGAAGTTGCAAGAGTCGCTGCGCTCGAACGCTACTGCATTCACCACAGAACAGGTTGAACGCGGCCAAGTTCTCGAAAAACCCTGATGGATTCGAGGGTCGCAATCACGCCATTCGCCGCATCCCAGTAGCCAAGCGCCGCCGAGCCGCATGGTCATTTTTTGGATAGTCAGCGTGGTTGCTTTGTCTGTATACATTCCTTGTGTAGTATAGACCAGACCAGAGATGTATTCCCCGATTTTGCAGGTCGGTCGAGTGTATGATACCACTCTGTCGTCAGCGATGATCACGCGCCTCGTTGTTGCCGCGCGGGTGTAGGAATGTACGGCAGGCTGCAGCTGCCGAGGATATATAAGACCCGGCCTTCGTCAGTTTCCAACTCCTGCTTCCACGATCGCGGTAGCCCGCTGCCGCATTGAAAAAACCCCTCGCTTGACTGCCAAACCTGTGGACAGCACCTTTTGTCTGTTCATAACCTGATGAAGGACTTCCCACCTGTTCAACGCATTACCATGATAATTGTTTAGAGATAACCTCTCGAAATACAAGAAGAGACCAGATAAACAAAATATCTAAGGCAAGTATTTCATCAGATTAAATCCCACGTTCTCGGAGACGTGACTCACAGATACAGATCACAATAGGTATACAATGGTTGCAGGTTGACGCCGTCAGGTCTGCTCGTGCAGGGCGGCGGTGAGCCCTGCGCCAACCTGAGGGCCCGGATCGCTCCCCAAACTCGCGTCCTCTTCTTCCTCTACGACGCCCATCCTATCGCCTGCTACGGCTGTCGCGCAGCCTACGAAACAGATTTGGCACGCGAGCTTAACGGACAGGCCGGCGATCGGGACCAGCACTGCGAGGAGTACCGCGAGGAAGAACGCGGGGCAGATGTATCGGTACGACACGTCAGACAAGGCGAGCGCATTTGGAATAGTAGGCACTTGGGCGATTCCTTGTTGGATGCGGATCCTAATTGGCGCGACGTAGGTTCCGAGGTTTGGCCTGAAAAATGTGTAATTAACCTCCACAAACAGGGTCACCGCGTTTATAGTCAACCAAGCTAGGTCGATCGTAGGCTTTATGACGATAATCCAGGGGATGAGGCGAAAGCTGGGTGCGCTCTGGACGCGTGGAGCTCTGGGATGAAACGGCTCGTGGACAGGTATGTGGGCCGTCGCTTGTTGTCTACCACGGTGCAGAGCTGGGGTCGGTGTTGGATCCCAGGGGGAAGAATGGTAACGTGCCAAAGAGTACACGAGCAGAGCGGCAGCCATGATGGGAAGGATGCTTAGCCATAGGCCATAGAGCTGCGCGCACGCGTTGGTAAAGGTGGCAAAATACAGGACCATCTCCAAGCTTGGCGACGTGTATCGAGATGGGTGACAAGGGATCAGGGACGCTGTCAGCGAGCGTTTGGATGAGCCGTACGGTAGTAAACGTAGATGTACGTACCACGAACAATATAGTTGTCTAATTATATCTAGCCAAGAAACGCGATGTGGGCCGACGGTGTAAGGGTAAGAATCTGTGTTAAACGGGGGAGTCGTTTATAAGAGGGACACCAAGTGTGCAGCAAAGCGGTACCCATTACTGTGGGGTGACGTTTGGACCCGTTGGGACCGAAACGCGATGACAGGTCGCCAACGGGTTGCCCAATCGGAACACCTCGGAGCCAGGGCAGCTGTGCCAACCCCCCCCCCCCCCCCGTGGTCAACCTTCCTGCGTTGTGGGGCAGGGAGGGTAAATACAGTGTCACGAGCGGGTCGGTCGGAGACCTGACCGCGTGACATGGATCGGCGCCCAGGAGCCAATACCGCATATATGCGGTGGGCTGACGGTTTCCAGGACGTTCGCGGGCGTTCGGTATCACCTGCTTGTCGACTCCTGTTTCTGCACTCATTTAGCTCTTATTTCGCTCCCCCTTTTCTCTCTGTCTCGCGTGTATTTAACCGCTGTACCCGGCTCGTAATAAAACATCCTTATCATCTAATTACCCCGGTACCCCTTACGTGGTACCCTTTTTCAGGATCGCGCGATCTACTCGCGACATACAGAGTGTCAAGAAGAGCGCTAGAGCGACATGCAGATACTAGATTAGATTTATGGAGGTTGAAAGGAGCTGCGTGGTGACTTACATGGCGCATATACGAGGCTAAGCGATCGTATTAAGTGGTTGGGTAGTTATCTGGCGTGTAAAATACATATAGCTCCACCAATACCGGTTGACAAGGTGCAGGACATATTGGTGGACTCGCCTAACAAAGGCGCACATTTTGATATACTTCACGTCCCAATCCGTCGCGAATTGAGCAAATTGCGCTGACCACGTCTGTTCCCATCATATAACTACTGGTTTCTCGCATTTCAGTCCTTGAGAAAAAAGGTTGGGCAAGAGGATTGCATTGTGTACGAACAAAGAAGGGACCCAATTCAACAAAACTCGATATCAAACTTCAGTCTTTCATGGGCGTGCTTGCGCCTGGAATAGCAATCCCAAACACACCCAACGCCCGGCCCACATCCAAATTGACTCGGCAGCTTCAGGGGGCGTTACACCCGCAGGCACCGAGGCTTGCCGTGTTGGATTTCGCTGGATCTGGTTGTCCCGGCGCTGCAAGGTCTGTCGTACTTAACCAACTGTGTCTCCCCTCCGAATCTCCGCCGATCATCCTGTCTCGTACGTCGCCGACCCGTCTCCGGTGGTCCCATCTCCTGTAGCCACATCTGGCTCGTCTCAGCCTTGCGCATTCACATTTGCTGAGCTCCTGATAGACCCAAGGGCGTCTTGTTGCACTGAACCCACCCTTTTGTGGCTCGTTTTACCTGCTCGTGTACGAAGCACTGTTAAGAGTTCAGCCTGTTTCTACCCAAGTTGTATTAAGATACGAACCATCCAATCGATATGAATTGCTCACTTCGAGACGGGTTGGAACGCGAGGTGTATCAAAATGTACGCCCTTTTATTTTATTTAGGCGAGTCTATCAACATAGCCTTCTCCTATGTTGTAGAATGCGAATCGAGATGGCCGAGTTGGCGGGCGCGATAATGAACAAGGAAGAGGCGCTAACAGAAACACCTAAGTTGGTGTTGAGGCTAGCCTCCCAGCGAAAGAACGACGAGCTTACCGATGATGCCTCCAACCTGGACGTCACTGTTCGTCAACACAGTCCCATTGCGGAATCGGCAGAGCTCACCTCCAATCTGTAGAAGTAGCAATGCCTATGATCTGATTGGATGGAGCTTAAAATCCAATTCTGCCAGGAGAAGGATCCGGCTTGCCACTATAATAACGATCGTACTGTGCCCCAATGAGAAGAATAACCCTGCTGTTACGGAGAGTTGGCCCAGCTAGGTTAAGCCACGGGTAGTGTTGTCGATTGCACTGCATATAGTTGCCCCATGATCACATCAGCAAAAACTGTTTTTTCTAGTGAGCACAAATGAGAACCGGCCGGGTGAGGAGGGCTCCTTATCGTATTGGACTGTCCTGGAGCCCGAGTCACGTGCTCATAGGCCATGATGAGCACCGAATATTTCCTCACAGCAGCTTGCAGGGGGACTTGAAGCTCTCATTGGTCTTTGAGAGGCCATGCTTGGAGCCTATGAGCATGGTGGGTGTTACTTTAGTACTCATAACTATCGTGAGTCTTGATTGTATGCTCAGCAGCCTCATGAGCGCTTCGGTTGGGCTCATTGATGCTCAAGTGCTCAATGAGGCTCAATGCGGGCTGATTCCTTGAGTGCTTAAAAAAATATCAGGTTACGTGCCACATGTAACTCCGTTTAAATAAATGCATATTGCATTAATGTAATTATATATACAACAGCATTGGTGGGGGGGAGGGGGCAGGCTAGCACGCG